>JAJMIG010000229.1:0-14786 GCA_030583365.1 Sugiyamaella japonica | reverse complement strand
ATGAGCCTCACATACTACGGTACTCCGCACCATATAAACACAGTGCTCCGTAGTCTATTGTCGAGCCTTCATAGAAGTCTAATAAACATTTCTATAGTATCTACTATTTGTGTTTCCCCTCCAAGTCTTCTAGCCTTTGAGGATCCAAAACCTTGTATCACTGAGCAGAGATCCCATTGGGGACTCTTGGTTCACAACACGCTGCCCAGACCCGTGGCTCCGCTTCGCGGAGTGCGCACCGGATGAAGCGCACGTAGAAAGATGGTTCACCAGGTGTGCCTGACGGCGGTGCCCATATGTTTGTCTGCCTGGAATCTCAATGCTCATGTCAATGGTCATCTAACTAGCACGGTCGTGTTCTCTCACTGTAGTAACTAGCTAGCCATGTCGTTATCTTCGACGTCATATCCATATTATCGCTTGGACCTTATTACTCACTGCTCTGTTCTCTTGTTCTTCTTACAGGACCCCTCCACCTAGGGTCGTCTCCATAATAGCGTAGATCCGTCTGATTGAAGTATTGCATTTAGAACCAGTAGGTTTGTCAAGTGCCATTTGCTTGCTTGTCAACGATTGCATGATTGGTTCTTGGACTCTGCTGTTGATATAAGGTACCCTATGTGAGTACTTAAATTGATTGTCTGTTAAGGTTCCTCGACTATTTGTTTGCTTATTACACCATCGTCCATAGTCTCTGCCGACAAGTTTCACAATCTTCAATTGAAAAGTAACATGGACGTCCTCTTGAAGATATTAGATAATCCATATGCTTGGATTAGGATGACATATCTTTGATGAGTTTGTAATCCGTGTAATGCTTTCCTCGTTCGTGATCTAGATCATTGTATAACGTCCATAGTACTTCAGATCATTTGCTCCTTTGCACTCCAGATAGAGTGACACATATTGTCTAGTATCGACAGATAGGGCACAGTGCCATGTTTCTCTCTCTCTTGTCTCCAAATATGGTGGATTCTGAAGTAGTAATACTGAGGTGCATTTGCTGCTCTGGTGTCGATTTTGCTTCCCGAAATCTGGGTCAGATTCGTAAGTGGATTGGGCTCCGTTCCACAAACACCGAAAACGATAGAATATACCTCTGATGTGCTACGGTCTGGTCAACTTCCATAGGCTGTGAACCGTCTCACCCGAATATACTTTGTATAAACGATCATACAGTTATTCACAAGCTCTACTATATGTTGACATTCTGACCGCTGGAGGTCTGGAGGGTGCCAATTTGTTTAACAGCCTGGAACATAGCCACTGGAAAGGGTACACGCGACTCATGTGCCCGGCTGTTATCCTCACTAGCCATTCGCACCATTCGTCTTGCTATATACCGGGTCTTGGCCAGAATCCAGCATACGGCCAAGATAGGGGCGCCGTCCGCGCTGGATCCTGGCATATTCACATTTGTCATCTCCGTCCTCTTCTTCCAGCACGTTGAAACCCGGAGCTCATTCCAGAAAAGCTCCTTATCATACCTTGACAACTATTACACGGAACATGGCAGTCGTCATATTTGGACGCTATGTCTGGAAGTGCATCATCCTTTTCACTAGTCGGTAATAATGCATTCTGAATCTCTTCAGAGAAGACAATACGGGCATGTGAGGGGAATTCAAGAAGTTTATTGAATTTGCGACCTCGAGCAGCCAGTTTGCGGCGATCCCACAGTCCAGACCCGCCTTGCTCAAGTTGTGTTATCGGGAGCTCGTCTTTCGCCCGGAGGTTCTTGCGAGATCCGCAGATTTTCTGAAGGCATGCTCTGTAACGGCCTAAACAGTACTCGGAGAAGCAGGATTGAAAGGGCACTCAAACAAGATCATGGGGTAGACGTAGGCAGTGATGAAAAAGCATTGTGCTGCAAGCAGAAGATCATAAACGAGCATTACTGTGGGCTCGGCGTATAACCCTGGCCAGGTAAATGATCCATGGATGCTTGATAAAGATCCTAAGCCTAATTGTGCCACATTAAGGCGGAATTTGCCGGGTTGCAGGCGGATCTGTACCTCTGAACAATCAGATCAGGACCGAACCGGCTCCACAACCTTCACTTACGACCACATCTCGAGTAGAACAAGATTTCCCGTCCGATCAATCATATTTAAGCCTCGGAGAGCCTTGATCAGTAGTGCCGTGGGAGACCAGGCGTGAACAGAAGGTGTTGTAAGTCACCTACTTTTTTTTTCCATCTGTGGAACGCACACAAGCCATATGGTAATGGGTGACCGTCCGGCACCCTCTCCCCCCTCCGCGAAGCGGAGGACAAACGGGTCTGGGCAGCGCCCAGCCGCCGGAGGCCGAGCCCTTGGTCGACAGAGACTAAAAGAGTTGCGTAATTGTTTTTGGGGGTGTGCCTGTCCTGCTACGAGGAGCCGGGAAGTGGTACCCCTGAGACTTCCTGAAACGGAAATGCGCCGCTGTTTCTCAGCACGACGGTGCGGCGCTCGTGGGAAATGTAGCCCTTGATGGACCCCTGGCGGATGAAGTTGGCGACCAGACATTCAGTTTCGTCCAATTCGTCCGAGTCGGGGTCCGAGTCGGTGGTGCCGCTGTCGCTGCTTCCGCTGTGGTGGTTGTTGCTGCCCGGCTCGTCGAAATAGCCCGATATTTTAAGACCCTGCCTCAGCGAGTCCACGGTGATTCGGCTCGGCTTGCCCTCGAGCAGGTACAGTTTATAGAACAGATTGTATACAGCGATATTGCGGACCTTTTCCATAGCCAGGTAGATGTATCTGTTAACAAACAGCCCTCGCCTGACAAACAGGTCTCTGTCGAAGGCAGCAATGTTTCCCTGACAGCAGTGTCGTATTAGATCACGGTACGCAGCGTCCAATCTAGGATGTTTTTCCCACAACTGCTTGCTCGGCAGATACTGCCTCCCCAGCACCTGTTTCTGGCTGCTAACAATCAGCCTGGTAGCTATCAAATACAGCAGAATGGCCCTGTCCCGTTAGTATCGTCCCAGCATCTCCGCGCAGCGGAGCAACGGGTCTGGGCAGCGCCCAGCCGCCGGAGGCGTCCCAGACCCTCCCCCATACAGTTACATACTCGCTGTTCTTTGGACATGCTTTGAGACACAGGCTGAGCGACTGTGAAAGGCGCTGCTCGGCGGCCTCGTAGTCCTCGTCAATAAATAGAAGCACGCCCCAGTAGTAGAGAAAGGTCACTCGGTGGCTGCGGGGGTACAGGTCGAACGCCGGCAGCTCCTTGAGCATGGCGTTGCGGACCTTCACGACGCTCTTCGCCAGTGACTGTTTGTTGAGCTAGACAGACGGGTTAGCAGGGGTTACGGGGCCGTGACCACCACCACCACCAGTTGGCTACGCACCTTGAAATAAGTCTTGAACAGCTCGCCCGCAAAGAAGTAGGCGCCCCATTTCTTCGAGCAGTCCACGTCGGAGTTGCGGTCGTTCAGACACAGATTAAACGACCGGTTAATGGTCCTCGTGGCCTCCTCCTGTTTAGCCAGGTGCGACTTTCTCTGCTCGGTGTTGGCCCTGAGGCTCGAGTCGCCCTGGGAAGACGGTCAGTTAGGGGGATACCTCCGGTGGCTGGGCGCTGCCCAGACCCGTGGCTCCGCTTCGCGGAGGGGCGGCATCACCTACCAGGGCGGAGATCTGACGAAGCTCTTTGGACACGACCTGCATGACGGGCAGGATCCAGTTGTCGGTGCGCTCTGCGACTCGGTTGACGGCCCTGGGACAGGGTTAGTGACCCGGCTGGGCGTTGGGTGTGCTATTGGTACGTACACCAGTAATGCGTTCTGGGCAGCGTACGCCTCTACGAGGTCGTTGAGAACAATATGGTTCGCAACCTTCCAGTAGCACACGAGCACCTCGCACCATAACGGGTCCGAAATGCGATCACGAACTTCTCTGCCAATCTGGGCCTCGTTGGAGGACAGGGCCAGTTTCGTCAGGTCCGACTGGCCAATGCTGAGCAGCCGCGACGCTGCAATTCCGTCCTGTGCACGGATCGACTTCTGGAGCTTCTGGGCCAATTCTGACATTGCTCGCACACGTTTTACCAAAACTCGTGAAGTCGTGAAGTCACGGATCACGAACATGAACATGGACATGAACCTCACATGCGGCTTGTGCGGCCTGGCCAGTCGACTACCCTCCGCGAAGCGGAGCAAACGGGTCCGGGCAGCGCCCGGCCGCCGGAGGCAGACCAAGCGATCCGTACAGAAAGCGTCAACGAAATCTATCAGCTGCTACACGAGCACTGGCCGTCTCGCTCGGAGCGAGGCACGTCGCCAGTGAGACGGTCCTCGAGGTCCTGGGGCAGTCCCCAGGTGTGGTTGAAGGGGGACAGGGCCATGGTGAGGACTTGTTTATAGAGGGTGAAGTCGTTTTGGCGGGCGTTGTCAATGACCTCGTCGAGGATCCATCGTTTGAGGACGAAGTTCGGGTTGACTCTGTGCATTCGGTCGCGACGGGCCGCGTCGGACGTGCTATTCTCTTTGACGAGCCGTGGTCGATAGACGGTGTTTATCCATGTCAAAAGTTTGTGAGTGGCCTCTTCCAGTGGATACATGGGGGCATAGCCTCTGATTTCGGGGAAGAAGTGGTCGACAGTGAGCGAAGAGGAAGAGGAAGAGAAGAGGTCCAGGTCGCCGAGCTTGCGGAAAAACTGATTGTAATCCAACTCGCAATCTTGTAACATGTCTAATAAGGGCGTAAAGACAGTATCGTGATCTTGTTTTTCCGAGGTCATCAGACCAATGCGTTTGCGCATCGCTTCATGATAGCTGGCCATAAACACCGACTCGAACTTCTTCTGAGCTTCCATGATGACGGACTCTGCTCGTTCTTTTACGGTCGGGATCTGGTCTTTGTTGACGCCGTTTTCAATAAAGTCTGCAGTGTCTACAAGTTCAGGCCCGGCGCCAAGAAGCTCCCCTAGGTCCTCTCCCAGTCGTACCAGGTTCCAGAGAATGACACTGGGGGTGTTTTTGTAGGAATATCTCAGAGACCCGTCGTCATGATTGGGTGTGTAGTTTGAATCAAAGGTGTCCATGAATGCAAACGGCCCATAGTCGAGCGTCAGGCCGAATATCGATGTATTATCAGTGTTTAGAACTCCGTTCAGAAACCCGTATGCTTGCCATAGAGCAGTAGTGCGGGCGTTCCGAGTCACGATCTCTTTATACAGATCATCGTATCTTGTACGAGAGCTGCTATCAATGAGTCTGTGGCCGTCGTTATTTGGCTCATAACCAAACACATGTTCAATACAGTAATCGGCCAGTTTTCTCATTTCGTTTCTGCTTCCTCGAGCCCGGTGAAGATCAAACGTTCCAATGCGAATCCACGTTTCGGCCATTCTACAAACAATTGCACAGCTCTCCAGTGTCTCACGGACCGCCATTGTTTCAGGCAGACTAACTAGAGACAAGGCACGGGTAGTTGGGATTCCCAGAGCATTGACAGCTTCAGAGCCTAAAGCTTCACGAATGCTGGATCTCAGAACCGCTTTGCCGTCTGCGAAACGCGAATAGGGCGTCAAGCCTGCTCCCTTTAATTGTAGCTCGTATCGTTTATGAGTGATTGGATTCGTGGCCTCCAAGAGACTCACAGCTCGTCCATCGCCCAATTGACCTGCCCATTGGCCAAACTGCCAGCCGGCATAAGCCTGAGCCCATGGATAGACGCCCGACATTTGTTGGACGGAATTTACCGCCGTGGGCTTGCCAGCGACTGTGTCCTGGAATAACGGAGTGGATTCCTCGGCCTCGTCCAGTCCTAGATCGTTCATAGCCGACGGCGACACGGCAATCAGGTTATATTTGGCATCTTCTTTATCTTGTAAAATGCCTGGCGACAGCCAAGTGAAGCTTCCGTCCACGCCTCGAGCTCGCCTTAGTAATTCAGTCCCTGCAGATTTGGCAGCATCGATGGTCGGGACCTTTGAGTCTGGGGAAAGAAACTGTGTGAATGTTGCAGTTTTCTTGAGTGATTTGAATGTGGACATTAAGATGAAAGTTGAGCTGAATAGAGGATAAAAGCTGGTCTAAAGGAATTAGTAAGAGAAGGAAGAGAGCAAGCTGTAGGATTTATTAAGGGTCTCGATGTGAGGACCCTAACCACGCAATACAAATGGTGGTGAGTGTTGGTGTGAGTTCGGGCTGGGGTCGGGGTCGAGGTCGGTACGAAGTTGTTTTCGATTGTGTATAGGGGGATGGATGTCAGTTTTTTGGTTGGTGAGCTCTGCTTTTTTGTAAGTTGACAAGGCTGTCCGATTTGGTGGTAGTGGAAGTGGCAGTGGAAGTGGTAGTGGAGTAGTAGTGGAGTAGTTGTGGAAGTAGTAGTGGAAGTAGTAGTGGAAGTGGCAGTCGTAGCAAGTGATCTCTGGTACAATACTGACAGATTCATAGAGCTGTTATCTGGCCTGCTACAACGTTCAATACTGGAACCGTAGATTGATTAGCTTTACACTATCTTATCTTGTTCCCTGCATTGATAAGCTCTATCAGTTACCCCAACCCTTATCTGATATACCAGATACCATCTAAGTTATATATAAACATACATGGATACACTTGTAGTAGACTAGACTGACTGTACTCGACTGTGTGCCAACTGTATCAGTTGTACCAGATGCAGATTTCAGTTCCGAGTGCCGCTTTCTCTTGTATCTCAACCAAGACTCAATCCCAAGTAACAATGGCAGCGAGCCCCCAATTTTGACCATTGCCGATTGATAAACCATACTCACCTCCACTCGCCTCCACTCACCTCCATTCACCTCCATTCACCTACCTCCACCACTACTACTCCTCTTTACTCCTCTTTACTCATCTCTCATTCACAAGGTCGCTTTCACCCACCCTACAACCCTTGCCCACATCATTTGTTTATTTACTTTCCGTTCACGCCTCGTATCCTGATACTCTACATCGATAGCAATGTCGAATTTCTTCCAGACCTTGTAAGTGACCATCGCGACATCTTCACACCCTCACACTCACATCTAACAATAAAAAGCAGCAACGTGCGAACGACAAGGACGTTCAAATCCAAACCAACCGCCGATAACCAGGTACAGATTCTACGTCAGTACGCGGAAAGCACTCTGGGAGCTGGATCCTTAAAACAAGCCGTCAAGCTACCAGAAGGTGAGGACGTCAAAGAATGGATCGCCGTCCATGTGGTGGATTTCTTTAATCAAGTGAATATGCTCTATGGCACCATCACCGAGTTCTGCTCGCCCATGTCGTGTCCCAAGATGAATGCCACTGATGGCTACGAATATTTATGGCAAGACCCCAATAACCCCAAATATAAAAGGTCCACCAAGGTCAGTGCTCCAGAATATATTGAGAATCTCATGACTTGGATCCAGACTCTGTTCAACAACGAAGACTACTTCCCCGTCAAGACCGGCGCCCCGTTTGCCAAGAACTCTCTTCCCGTCCACAAGCAGATTCTCAAACGGTTGTTTCGAGTCTATGCTCATATCTACTGCCACCATTTTGACCAGATCACAGAGCTGGGCATGCAACCTCATCTCAACACCTCGCTCAAACACTTTGTTCTCTTCTGCAACGAGTTCCAGCTCGTGGATCCTCAAGAGTTTGCCCCGCTACAAGAGCTTATTGACATTATGCTTGAAAACGACCAAAAGTGATTGTCAATTCCGGTCGTTGACAAATATTTATTCTAGCAAGTCTTAGTATTGGAATAAAGCCGGTATGCGCTACTGCCACTGCCCAAGCCTGCATCTCACGTCGTTCTGCCTCCGGCGGCTGGGCTCTGCCCAGACCCGTTGCTCCGCTTCGCGGAGGGCTGAGAAACCGAGGCCCAGGACATGGTTACAGGACGCTGTGGGAGCTTCTCTTCATTGCCAGAATACGCCACCCCCTGAGGTGTGTCTCTGTATCTCCTGAGGCCCCTGGGCCCCTGGGCCCCCTGAAACCCCTGAGCCCCCTGAGACCCCTCGCATGGGTTAGGGCCCGATTTTTCATGTTGTTCCCTCAGATCAAAGGAACTTCCACTCTTCGAACCTGTTTCTTCCAATTCACTAATCGCAAGTCGCGAATTGTTAATCGTATTTTATTGCCATGAGAATGGGTAGATTAACATTCGGCTGGGACGTGGTCGTCGCTATCGCGCTTCTCGTGTCAGTGGTTGTGTTGATAGCGCTCTATTTGGCACTCCGAGTGTATGCGTATACCATTGGCAAAAGATTACGTACTCCTCCTGAAGATTGGAAAGAGTACCTGGAAGCAGCCAGAGATACAGGCGCGACGCTGCCGTCATTTGGTGACAAGGCTGCTACTATTCGAAGGCAATTGATTCTGGCTGGATCCAATGCTTCTTACTATACAAACATCCTGCCATTGTCGATTTCCAAGCTTCCGAAACGCGCCTTGACGAACATGGTCCGTTTTGATAAGCAGGGCAATCGCATTGGCCGCAAGATCATTTTCGGGTTTTTCCACCCGTTTGCCAATTCCGGAGGCGGTGGAGAACGGGTTCTATGGGCCGCGGTGAAGCAGACACTGGAAAATAACCAACTCAATGTGTGTGCTATCTATGTCGGTGCTGAGAATAGTGTGATTCCAAGCGTCATTTTGACCCGGGTAGCGGAACGGTTCGGCATCTCTGTTGACGAATCTAGAGTGGTGTTTATTTTCTTGACGAAAAGACGTCTCGTGGAGGATTCGTTCTGGACTCGCTTCACTTTGATTGGCCAGGCCATAGGCTCGGTTATCCTGGCCTATGAGGCTATCTCTTTGTTGGTTCCAGACGTATTTGTCGACACAATGGGATACCCCTTTGCTTATCCTCTAGTATCGTGGGTTCTCAATATCCCCATATGTGCCTATGTTCATTATCCGTTTATTTCAAAGGATATGCTTAACAAGATTCGACTGATTTCGTTCAAAAGTGTCTACTGGAGACTGTTGACATTAGCATACGCTTATGCTGGATCCTACGCCAGTATTGTAGCTACCAACTCTACATGGACGAATAATCACATTAAATCCATTTGGTGGATGAACAGAACAGATCATATTAAAATCGTCTACCCTCCTTGTGCCACTCAAGATTTCGAGGCTCCTGTTGAGAGTGCCAAGCCGAGGGGTCCTGTGGCCGTTTATATTGGACAGTTTCGACCGGAAAAGCGTCATGACTTGGTGATTCGAGAGTTTGCCAAGCTAGTCAAGACCCATGCTGATAGTGATGGCGCCGTGGCCACGCGACCTCATTTGATCTTACTAGGATCAGTTAGAAACGATCAAGACAAGTCTCGTGTTTACTCGTTGCGACTGTTGGCTCGGGAGCTGGAACTGACTGATGACAATATCACGTTTGTTTTGGATGCTCCCTGGGACAATGTCAAGGCGATATTACAGACCGCTTCGATTGGAGTCAATGCCATGTGGAACGAACATTTTGGCATGGGGGTTGTAGAATACATGGCAGCAGGTTTGATTCCCGTGGTGCATGATTCTGCTGGCCCGAAACTGGACATTGTCAAGGACGAAGAAGGAGTTCCCGGGTTCCTGTTCAAGTCAGACACAGATCCTGACTTCAAGCCATCAACGGACAAGGACTGCGACACGCTGGAAACGGCTCTTGAGAAGGCGTTTGCTCTCAATGACGCGAATGCGTTTAAATACCGTACCAGGAGCTACAAAGCAGCTCAGCGGTTTTCCGACGAGACATTTGCCAGTGCATGGAACATTCGAGTGGATATTTTACTAAAACTAGAAAAGATCCGTCAAAAACAGCGAATACTTGGAGGCAAGTATGATTAGTATATAATAATATATTTATTCACCAACCGTACCATAGTAGC
Organism: Sugiyamaella japonica; assembly: GCA_030583365.1. Lineage (NCBI taxonomy): Eukaryota > Fungi > Ascomycota > Dipodascomycetes > Dipodascales > Trichomonascaceae > Sugiyamaella > Sugiyamaella japonica. The sequence goes on along the minus strand of JAJMIG010000229.1, from coordinate 4,967 downwards.
ATGTGCAGTGTATGATCTGTCTGGTGATAACAAAAAACGAGACAGTAAATACTGGCAAGTATGATTAGTATATAATAATATATTTACTCAGAGTAGTAGTGTATGATCCGCCAGTCACACACAATTGACGAGTATACAGCACGTATCAGTGATTGGTACAATACTTGGAGGCCAGTATCATGCTAGCGTACGATTCAACGATAATGTATAAAGTAATTGGTACAATAAATCAAACTAAACAAATAACTACTGGTGGTCATTGGCACCTCCAGTGGTCGGAGGAAGGCCATTGGCAAAGAAGAGTGGAGCCGGCTCGGAAGGATCAATGGCAGACAGCGGCTTCAGCTCGTCTGTGGTGCCATATGAAGCAGTGGCTTTGCGCGAGGGCGTACGCTGGGGCTGCTGCCTCTGAGAGGCCACCGAGCTCCGTCGGCGAGAAATAAGCTCCTCATGAGGCTCCGACGTCTCGTCGGGCTGACGGGCTACTCCGATTCCAGTGCCCTCGACATCCTCTTCCTTGTGTCTTGTTTCCGTTAAGCGTCGCTCAAGATGAACGGGGATGTTGCTCTCGACAGGCTTAAAGTCTTTATCCTGAGGAAGAGTGGCCGCCGTATGAGTGAGATCGTACGAGAAAACAGAAGCTTGGTCGTCGACGGCCGTATCCGAAGTGTTGCTGTTGGGGATGTCCGAAGGTAGAATGAACGCTGCTGCTTCGCGATGAAGAGTCTCTTCGTCAACTGCTCTGTCGGGATCCACCTGATGTTCTAAGTGGACGTCACTAGGGAACCGGCCTCGTGGAGCTGGTCTGTCTCCATCGTCCTGTCCTTCTCCTTCTGCTCCCGTTGGGCCATCTTCATAGACATTATTGCCCTGCAAATGTTTGTCAGGAGCAGTGTCGTAGCGCTCAGAATCATCTTGGAATGGCTCGCCATTCGATGTGACGCCCGACGTGTCCGAAGGTACAGGTGACGAGATGGGATCCACGACCGGAATATAGGTATCACCGTTTTCGTCCACCTGTGGAGTATGCGATCGAATAGACGAGGTCATTGTATGAGTGTGAGAATCTGCCAGTACAGCAGCTCCTACACCAGCAGCTCCTACACCACTTATTGTGCCCACAGCAGCGGCAGCAGCAGAAGACGTAGGTGCAAGCCCTGAAGTTGTAGGTGCAAGTCCTCTATCATCAGCGGAAACTTCACCAGCAGTGGAAGCAGCACCCCCTGGAACCGCCACTTCAGCAGCCACTTCAGCTGGAGCTTTATTAGTGCCTTTGAAAAACCTGGCCACTCTATCAGTAGGCGACGCCAAACTCGTCAAGGAGGTGATATCCTGAAACCATTCCTCCATTTTCTCCTTTGACTCGGCCCGGAAAACCCAGTTATGGCCACGGCCAGTGGAATTGCCAGACTGCTTCGCATTGAGAATGAATTTATGCGAACTGCTACTGGACGATTTGGTATCATGAGATAACTGACAGTCGTCGAGGGAAAGCGACATAACCGGATGAGGGTCGTGCTTGCGATCCGAAGACTTGAACTCGTGTAAAAATGAAGGCGTCAAAACATACCAAGCACGAGAGTACGACTTGAGATACTTGGACCGTCTCTCCAAGTACCCGGTGCGCACTTCGGCAGCCAGATCCGAAGTCTGGTATTTATATGTAATGTCTTCAAACTTGCGAGGCTTGAGAGTCGGGTCCACAAAGTTCTCGTCTCGGGCAATAAACGCGTTCCATTCGGCACTGGGGTCCTTGGCTACGTACCCATCAATGATTTTGTTCAATAGCAAGTCGTTAATATTCTGGCTCTGAATGCCAAATAGTTTGGCAAACACAGACAAGGCCTGCTGGACCTCTTGGGTCACGACTTTTTCTAGCTCCTGGCCCGATCCCTGAATGTTCAGAAACGCTTCCAGAAGGTAGTTTTCTTCATTGATCTGACGATTGATCTGTCGGTCGAGATTGGGTTTCAACAAGTACGGATCGTGTTTAGCAGACAAACTGGATGGATTGGACGACAACACTTCAATGGCATGAACATAGGCAGAGTAGTCTCGAGCCGTGTTCTGCTGCTCTTTGCCAACCGAGTTTCGGAAATCACTGGCGAGGTTCTTGATTTCCTTGATTTTCACTAACAGGTCGCGACGCAAATCCTCCAGTCGCGGAATCAAGTTCTGGGTCAGCTCCTTGGAAGTTCGCGACGCCGCGGCCGCCTGAGCACGGTGGAATTGGATGATGTTCGAAGGCACATCGGCAATCGAGCCACTACCAAACGGAAAGAACATTCGATCCTCGTGATCAGGGAAATCGCTAGGCGAATTAGGATTCGGTCCATCCGACGTGCCATTTTCGAAAAACGGAATGTTCATCGAATGGCCCAGCCGAACGTTCTGACGGACATACTCGTCCTGGACCGTGGCCACTTCTCGGAAATACACATTGAGCGCCCGAATGATCTTACGCCAGGTCGCGAATCTCGAGGCCAGAATATCAGTCGGTTGCGCATTGACTGGAATGCTTTTAAGGTATAAATCAGAGTCCACCATTGTGTGTGTGCAACAAAGAAACAAACAAATTAAAACAGATACAACAAAGGTTCTTTAAAAATCCAAACCGCTCTCACTCGATGGCTCACCCCTTTTCGTGTTTTTTCGTCTCTAAAACTCACACTCTCCTCTCGTATGATGACCCGCCTAATAAATATCCACTCGTCGCAGAAACATAAAACTCAATCCAGGCCTACCAAGCCCTCCTAAAGCGTCCAACAATGTCCAACCACAATGCCACTTCTCACACTACTAAACTGCATTTAAGGCGGGCCCGGCTCAGCCGCACCGCTGCATATCGTCGCCCTGCCTAGAAACCCACTCAATAATCCCACTTGTCATGGTCGAGCCTTGCTCAGGGCATGACGTCAGGGTCACGGGGCACTCACACCGGTTGTGGCGATCGCAGGGGACCTGCCTCCGGCGGCCGGGCGCTGCCCGGACCCGTTGTTCGAGCTTCGCTCGAAGGCTTGGGTTGAATGGGTCTCGGTCGGGGTGAGGCAGGGGGCTGGCGCAGGGGAGTGAGGTCTGGCAGCAGCGGGGCTGCCTGTCGCTGCTGCTGTGCTGGGCGGGGCGGGGCGGGGCAGGCTGGTTCGGGCGCCGTGCTCGCATGCTGGCTGCGTGTTACGGAACTGACGAGGGGCGGCCCGGATGCGGGGAGCGGAACACGCACACGAAAAGACAGACCAGAAACGCAGTTACCGTGCAGGCCTGTCTGGTGCGGTGCGGCCTGATTGCCTGATGGTACGGTGCGGTGTGCGGGCAGCCTGCCAAGAGGCCTGATTTCCTGTGTGCTGACAGCTGGGATGGGCTGGCTGGCTGACTGGCTGGCTGGCTGGCTGGACTACTCAACCGGCAGTGTCTCAGAATCTGGCAGATACTCTGATGAGCTGCACCAGAATAGGGAGGGTGAGCGGCGTGATTAGTACTACGATTACCACTAACACTACTACTATCTATTACACTACTTCTACTGCTATGCTATAGCTCTACAGCTCTACAGCTCGTATCAATATTAGTACTAGCAGATACTACACTACTACCAATACTATTATGGCAGTACTCTATTTACACTACCACCATTACTATTACTAGACTACCGACTATACTACTACTGCTACTGCTGCTATTCAGATAGATATCGCGACTACTACTACTACTACTACTACTACTACTACTACTGCTGCTGCTGCTGCTGCTGCTACAATCAATATTGCCATGACTATTACCAATACCTCATTAATCCTATTCTGCTGCTACTATCAACCCAATACCTACCATACATCATGTAACTCTAATCTGTCCTGTACGTTAATATATGTTGATTATTTAAAGCTCACGGTAACGATAACATAACTAGCATATCTACTGAAACCATGGCTTCAGTTGTCTTGATACAGAGGTTACCTGCCCTGAGCATATGAAGCACTCAGGTGATGGGATTCTGTCAGCAACTGTGCAAATGCACACAGTACCCCGCAAAAGACCCTGCACGGCGTGAACCTGCCATTCGCTCGTGTATACATATCCCCCCTGCGTCGACTCAGATCGACAGGGACTTGCAAACTGACACCGGGCTGAGCCCTGCCGCCACCCACCGCCTACCACCACAAAACACCCAATCAAATGTATTTATATTTTTGGGATCTTGAGACTTTTACTGATCATGGCACTTCCACTGAGAATAAATAGAAACACGGCCGGGTGCACCTCGACAAGCGTGCCTGGGAACAGGGTTCCCAAGGCGATATTCTGATGAATCTGGTCCTGGCTCCACCAATACAGCATGACCGAAACGAGTGCCAGCGTGGTGGGGATGGGCGTGCCCTCAAAGTACTTGGACTTGCCCTTGCTGTCCTTGGGGATGTTGGCCACCGTTACATTGAACCGCGCCAATCGCGTCAGTCCGCACAGCACAAACACCGTCAGCAGGACCGTATCGAGCGTGGTCTGCAGGCCAATGGAGAACCCAATCACGGCCGGCGCCACTCCGAACGACACCAGGTCCGCCAGCGAGTCGAGCTCCTGACCCATCAGACTGCTCTTCTTTCTCCACCGCGCCACGCGGCCGTCCATAAAGTCGAAAAACAGTCCCAGCGGCACAAACGCCATGGCCCGCACCAGGTAGTGCGACTGCGAGTACCCCGACATCGCGTACCGGATCGACGAGATAATACTGTTGAACCCACAGTACCCATTCAGAAGAGTGATGAAGTCTGCCATGTGCAAATTGCGGATCAGCGACAGGTGCCGGTTGTCGCTCGTGAACGCCAGAAACTCCTTCTCGCCTACACCGGTTAGTGGGTCGTCCCCGCGAGTGGGGGCGGGGTGGTCTGCCTCCGGCGGCTGGGCGCTGCCCAGACCCGTTGCTCGAGCTGCGCTCGAGTTCACGAGGACCGCCGGGGGTCACCCGAAGCCTC
>JAJMIG010000228.1:0-15040 GCA_030583365.1 Sugiyamaella japonica | reverse complement strand
AAAAAAAAAAAAAACAATTTGACGAACTTCACCAACTTCACGAGTTGTTTCTCATGTTACGAATCTTGAGATCCAGCTTGCCAACGTTACCACAAGCTACTAATCAACGATGGTATGGTCGCTATGAACCAATTGCCGATAATGATTGGTCTGTCTCGGACACTGTTCACGATCGCAAATCTATATTTATTGGAAGAGCCAAAGCTGTGACATCGGATTTAGAGGCTCGCGAGAATCTAGCGTTGTTAAAGCAAGATAAACGTATTGCCAAAGCCAGTCATAATATAACTGCTTGGAGAATTGCAAACGCCGCCGGCGAAGTAATATTAGAAGGTGTGTTAAGAGACAGCAGGAAACTCTACTCTTTTATAAACTAACAAACAGCACACTCTAATGACGGCGAGCCGCCGGCCGGAGAACATATGCTCACGTTTCTCAAGACCATGAAGCTTCTGAACGTCATGGTCGTAGTAACGCGGTGGCATGGAGGCGTGCAATTGGGTTCAGATAGATTCAGACATGTTCATACGTGTATAAAGGGAGCTCTCGTTAACGGAGGATTTATCGAGCCGAATAAGAAAAAGCGCTCACGGTGATAGCGGTTATTACATGTATTTATGCGGATTAGAATCACATCAGTATCATAGGGCTCCTTGAGTCTTCTGATAAATCCATTATTAAACATACTTATATGGGTTTAGAATACCATTAGGATCATACATGTTCTTAACACCCCGAATAAGCTCAATCGCTCCAGCGTCCTTTGAATACTGAATATAGTTCTTTTTGGCAAACCCCAGTCCATGTTCAGCAGAGATGGATCCATTCACTTTAGACACCCATTCATACACATATGGCTCAAGAATCTTTTCTACACGCTCATCATATCTTCTCAGAGGAACGTTGAGGTGAAGATTTCCATCACCAATGTGGCCGTAACCAACAGATGCAACAGCAGGAAACTCGTCAGTATCGCCTACCAGACCCGCGTTCTCAAGCCTGGCCTGCACATCATCAACAAGATCAAACATATCAGCTAGAGGAACAGACACATCGTATTTGTACACTCCACCACGACCGAGCTTTTCGGGAATCAATTCTCTCCACTGCCAGAGATTTTTTAATTGAGTCTCGTCCTGAGCAACTACACCATCAGCGATAATCTCATCTTCTAGTAATCCCTCTAAAAACTTTTCTAATTTAGCATCGTCATGCTCTTTATTAGACCCACTGGTCTCGATCAAAACGTAAAAAGGATGAGACTCTTCTAAAGGACGAGAAAGGTCTGAATATTTGCCAACAATCTCCTGTGACTTGGCATCCATACACTCATAGGCCGAGAGGATTTCACACAATTCGGATTTGGCTCTACCAAACGTCTGTTGGACTTTATCAAAAGAACTTAGACCCAAAAAGGCCGCATTGACTGCTAATGGCTTAGGAGCACACAGAATGGAGACAGCCGTGATTATACCCAGAGTACCTTCAGATCCAATAAACAATTGTTTCAAGTCATAGCCGGTATTATCTTTACGGAGTTTACTAAGACCATTGAAAATCGTGCCATCAGCAAGAACAGCCTCAATTCCCAGTACTGAACCATGTAAACTGCCGTATCTCAATAAACGCAATCCACCAGCATTGGTAGCTACATTACCACCAATATGACATGAACCCTTAGCACCTAGATCCAGAGGGAATATGAATCCGTTTTCTCGTAAAAAATTGTCTGCGTTTTCCAGAATCACTCCAGCATCAGCGACCAAAATACCAGTGATTGGATCAAAGCTTTGGATCTGGTTCATATTGGATAGGGAAACAACCACTTCATCAAAAACAGGCACTGATCCGCCTACAAGACCCGTGTTACCACCCTGAGGCACAACGGCCAGTTTCCTGTCGTTGCAGTACTTTAGGATCTGGCTCACCTGCTGTGTGGTCTTGGGTTTCAGAACCAATTCCGATGTTCCTCGGTATTTTCGCATCCAATCCTCGTTGAAGATCTCCAAGTCGGCCTGATCCTGGATGATTCCGTTTTCTGGTAGAATGGATTTGAAATAGCCAATGTCTTTGGCTGTGAGCGTACCATAATCTCCTCGTTTAACAGATGGATATGTGTCTCGAGTTAGTTTGACGTGATTCGAAGATGAATAGGCTCTAATTGAGGAGAGGGTAGCAGTAGTCGTAGAAAAGAGTGACGCGGTTTTCAGAGGTATCCGAGTCTGTGAAAAGACACGAACTAGAGTATGCATTTTTGTTGACATGGTCGAGGTCTGTTAATTAGTCCTGGTCATATTTTTCACTTTTCATGGAGAAGAGATCCAGTCATCGGGACCCTAACCTTTATCTGAGTGACCCCTGAATGGTAGTTGATTGAGTAAGTATCAAAGCAGGATAGAGAAGAGAATGGGTTTGAGGTGGGATAAAGGTGAGAGTGGATGCGATTATTACCAGTAGTAGCAGTAGCAGAACAGTGGCGGAACGGTAGCTCAGTAGCGGAACGGTAGCTCAGAAGTGTCCTCCATATAAAAAAACACTACGCAAGCCATAAACTGAGAACTGACAGCATTCATGAGATTTGCACATCTAATACACATTTGAATTGCCTCTCCTATCTCTCTCCCTATCTCTTATCTACTATCTCCTATCTGCTCTCTACTATCTACTATCTAATCTCTTAGCTGATCGCTATCTAACCCCCTGCATATATACGGCTGCCAGCGAATGATCTCATCGTCTTCCACATCAACTTTCACATCAACTCCACCTCAACTCCACCTCAACTCCAATGAAAAGGACCCGTTCAAATGAAGAGTCGACCCAGTGCCAGTCAAGCGGAAAAACCATCGCTCTGGATAGTGCTGCCCAGTCTGAGCAGCAGCTGATTACTTGCACCTTACCACCGTCATGTCAAACCCATCCAGTGGCATTCACCTCGACCCAAGACTTTGAGAGCCACTACCACCAATTTCATAGCTTCAGGTGTAGCATATGCCGCAAGGCGTTTCCCAGCGAAGTCATTCTAAATCTGCATATAACGGAATGCCATGATTCGTTTGCCAGTGCGCGATTGGCAAGAGGAGAAAAGATAGTAAGTATCTGCTGCCCACCACATTCGCTTCAACTACTAACCATAACAGTATGGCTGTCTGGTCGAAGGATGCGATCGATTCTGTTCCAGCGCCCCGAAACGTCGTCGGCATGTCATTGATAAACACGGCTACCCGTCTGAGTTTGATTTCCGCATCATCGAATATGGGCTCTCCCGGAACCAGACCTCTCTCCTGCGGCAGGCGGCCACGCCGGGCCCTGGGGCGCGCTGACGGGCTCGGGCTCTGCCTCCGGCGGCTGGGCGCTGCCCAGACCCGTTGCTCCGCTTCGCGGAGGGCGAGGAGCGAGGGCCCGCTCGCACGCTATACAAGCTTCTGGCAAGTGGGGATACCACTTTGGTGGTCCTTCCCACACGCTCACCACCACTCGAGCGAAGCTCGAGCAACCAGGTCTGGGCGGAGCCCAGCCGCCGGAGGCCGCCCAGGGGCTCAGGGGTCGCGCGTGGGGGCCCATCGCAGGCAGGGTCCGATAGGCAGCCGTGCGCGGCATAAGTGTGCAAACGACATGGCTTGGGAACTGCTTCCTGATAATCATGAAAATATATCTATCTAATCCGTATATGCACATTAGTTCGCATGCCGCAGTAGAGACGGAAAGAGAGATCTATTCCTTGCGAAGCTAAGCAGGTGTTGCGGGGTCTGTGAGAGTGTGTCAACCTTGAGAGAGCGGCTAGCGACGTGGCAAGAACGAGAATATACAGGCTTGGAAGGTTACGGGCAGAATTAACGGCGCAGTACGCGTTGTATGACACCGAGACATTGTTGATAGAGAGTGCGAGTGAGAGACCAGGTTTGTTTGTTTATGATATATCACGCGACCCGAGGCTCGCAGAGACAGTCTTTTGATCTAGTACTACTAGGAGTATTACCGGTAGTAGCCTAAAATATGAGCACAGCGTCTCATGGCTCGGGATCTTCTCCTCGTGACGGTCCGTCGTCCGACGCTGTGCAGAATATCAGTGCGAGTCATTCAGAAAGGTACCATAATGTGAAACTTGAGTCCGACGCGTTTGGAATGTTACCGCCTCCGATTACTGATGGTGGTGGAGAAGGAGATGAGAGTGGGAGTATTGGCAGTAGAGATTTGCTGATGACGCCGAAAAACGATCGAATTATGCCTTCGTCTTTAATAGCCAGCCTACTGGATCCGATAACCGAGGTTCGTAGACCCACTTTGGAAAAAGCGGTGAATGGGAGCTCTGTCAGTTTGAATAATGGGCTTGGCTCTACGCTGATATTACCGGGAAGAGCCGCGTCCATGCCTCCAGAGACTCCTACGAGCATACGAGTGGATTCACGAGGGGCGTTTTCTGCCTTAGGTGGGTCTTCTCCAGTAGCTGATTCGTCGTCGTCATTTCCTCTGACATTTGCTGGTCAAGCGGGAGCAGTAGCAGCAGCCGGCCCACAGGTGAAATCAGAAAATAAAACCATTTCGGAATTATCAGCTGCAAATGCCATTACTACTGGAGGTGCTACTACGGCTACGGGAGCAGTGGTCGCTCCGCCGACTCTGGCGGATAATGAACAGGACGTAGATGAGTCGGCTCGAGTGTCGGCGTATGCTCGTTTGGATTTCGAATCGTTTACGTTCTATGTACAGACTTTACAGGTTATTCTAGGTCGACGAGCAGAAAATGGCACTGGAATGGTAGATGTCCATCTCGGACCGGCCAAGGCCATATCCCGACGACATGCTAAGATTTTCTACAATTTTGGGACCCAGAGATTCGAGTTATCTGTTCTGGGCCGCAATGGAGCTTTTGTTGGCGATGTTTTTGTAGAAACAGGATCCACAGTTCCGCTTAGCGATGGGTATGTTGTGGTAGAGAGAAGCGCGATAGAAGCAACATGACTAACACAGCTTTTAGAACCAAAGTGCAAATTGGCCAGATCCCATTCACATTTGTACTTCCTTCGGTACTTGGAGGTGGTGGAGCAGCAGCCGAAGGTGAAGTGGAAGCCGAGGTGGAAGCTGAAGGCGAAGCTGCACAAACTGCTGCTGGTGTTGCTGATGAGACTGTCGAGGCAGCTGCAGATGCTACCGAGGCTCTTAGTCTTGAAAACACCTCTAGAGATGTGTCTGAATCACTCGAAAAGCCATCGCCAATACGCAAGAAGTCGTCTTCTCAAGTGGCGGCCCCTGAAATTGACGCCCAGTTGAAAGCCATTGATGAGGCGGCGAATCTGGATGCTAATATTGATCCCCAGTTTGCTCAGGAGCTGATTCAGGCTACCAGTGGAGTGATTGGCGATGCGGCAGTGGGTAGTCTACTAGCCGGTGGAGGTGATCTTTTAGGAGAGGTTGGAGGAGGTGCCAATGGATCCGGGTCGACTACTAAATCCAAGAAAAAAGTCCGCCGTGAATACTTGCCGGAAGAGATTCCTGAAGAGCATCGTGAAAAACCTCAACATTCATATTCTCATTTGATTGCTACTGCGTTACGGTCGCGAGCTCCTATAAGCGGGTTATCTTTGTCAGATATTTACAAGGCCATCCAAGAGATTTTTCCTTATTACGAGTATTGTCCTCATGGGTGGCAGAATTCGGTTCGTCATAATTTGTCATCCAACAAGGCATTTCGTAAAGTGTCTAAAGAAGGCAAGGGCTGGTTATGGGGTATTGATGAAGAGTATTTTCTAGAAAAGGAGCGACAGAAGAAAAAGGCGGCCGCTGCGAAAAGTAAGGCGGCCGCCATTCAGGCTGCCCAGCAGGCTGCTCGTCAACAACAACAACTTCAACAGCAGCAACAACAGCAACAGCTTCGCCAACAGCAGTTACAATTACAACAACAACAGAATGAACTGAACAGCATTCTCAATGCCAGTGCAGATGAGCAGTTGCAGTTATTACAACAGCAACTTCAACAGCAGCCTAAAAAGCAGAAGTCCATAGCTGAATTGGCTAGAGAAATCGAGGTCAGTAGGACCACCGACGGCACTCTTTACCATCCTAATTACTCGGAAATGACAAGAGAATCCTTGAACAGCGTGGGTGCTGGCAAACCAGACGCTTCTTCTTCGTCTTCTACGTTGTCTGGATCCACGAGAATCCTTGCTACCAGTTATACAGAGTATAGCCCGAGTCCGGGTTCTGTGTCTTCGGTTTCGCCATCACCAAATAGCATTCAAGCCCAACTGGCTGCCAATTTGCAGCAACGTCAAGCAGTGCTAGCAGCCAGTCGGTCCTCGACTCCCGCAAGCACGACACCTCCATTAGTGCAACCCTCGTTGGCGGCAGGTCAGAATACTTTCCGGATGGCCAAACCACCTAAACAGAACACGGCTGCTACTTCTGAGGTCAGCCAGCCATCTCTTAAGCAGTCCACTTCAGTGCCACAGATGCGAGTTCAACCGTCTAAATTTTACCAGCCGGGATCTGGGCAGCAGCAATCGCGAGTTGGTGGTGGAAGCAAGCCTAATAGCACGTTGGCAAATAGCACGTTGGCAGCAGTGCAATCGACAGGACTAGCGCTGGCTCCAGATACTATAAAAGCACTTGGAGTTCTGCAGCAGAAGATTCAAAGCCAGATTCAGAGCATGGGGATTGGAACAGGAGCCAATTCGCAACTCTTGACTAATGCTCTAGCAGTTGCGATAGCTCAAGCGGTCAAGACTGGTGGTGCCAATAGTATTTCGTCTTTGTTGAATGGTAAGAATCCTGCTCAGTTGACTCAGTTGTTGCAGACGGCACTAGCGACGATGTCCAAAAAGAAGTCTGCTAGTGGACAGTCCAGTGATGGTGGAAGCAAGCGTACGACGGATGTTACGATGTCCAGTAGTGGTGGTGGTGGTGGTGTTGCTGATACTCCGGCTGCTGCACATTCTCCAAGTCCAGTTCCAGCTTCGGCTCCTACCCCTGCAGCAGGAACCGCTAATGTCATGACCAATGGAGCTGGAGCCACTCCGGTGTCAGCACCCGCCAATAGTTCTGCTGCCGTACCAGTTACCGCTTCCGTTGCAGCAGTAACCAGCACTACTCCTGCTGCGAATGCTGCTACTGCTGCTATTACTGCTACTGCTGCTCCTACTGCTACTGCTACTACCACCCATACTACTGCTGCTGCTACTGCTGCTACTACCACCCCTACTACTGCTGCTACTACTACTGCTGCTACTACCACCCCTACTACCGCTCCTACTACCGTTCCTACTACCGCTCCTACTACCGCTCCTACTACCAAAAAACCAACTCCTTCAGCCGCTACAATCGCCCAACTGCTCGCCCAGGCAAGCAAAATCAGCAATCCATCCGCAAGCATGAAAGCAGCACTCGAGCAACTACGAGCACATGCTAGTAAGCTCAACGTGACGGTAGGCCCACCGGTCACTTCAGTCACTCCAGCCACTCCATCTGTAGCACCACCACCAACACCACCACCACCACCTCCTCCTCCTCCTACCAAACGACTGGCCGATGAATCAATAGAAACTTTAGATGATACGGCAGTCAAGACATCCAAAATCGGTTGACATTTTAATCCTTTTTTTTTTTTTTCTTTTCCCCTATAGTGACACGAATTTACGACCCTATATTTTTGTTTGTATGAATGATATACAACGTGTAATTATTTTATTATTGTTTATTTTTTTTACGCTAAACTAGTGACAATGGCATTGAACGACTGCTCACGTTCCTTGGTAGCCCACAACTCAGTGCCTACATCATAGTTTCCATGATAAACCCATCCATTCTCAGTAACATGGTACAAATTGACCGAACCACCACTATAAGCATCTCGATGAGTAGCAGCCAAGATACTTCTCTTGCCTAGATTAAGAGCTTCTTCAACAGTGAGATCCCACTTATAGTTTGTGTCAAGAACTCCATAAGCAAACGTCTGGCCAGATCCTACACAAAACAAATCGCCTTGTAATCTCTCGCCATCACTATCAACGTAGAAAATCGCCGGTCCTTCTCGCTTGGTATATCCACAGATCATGGTACCCATGGATAAGCCTGCTCCTTTATAGCTGTAGGTGAGATTAGCGAGGATTTTCGATGCAGCTGCTACACTGATTCGTTCCTTGTTTCTTAGCTCGTGTAAGCGGCATTGAGTATTCAGCCAAGTCTCCCAAAACTGACAGTCGGCAGCACCACCGGCCATGGTTCCTAATAAAAACGGGTTGATTTCAATGACTTTTTTTACAGTCTGAGAAGCGATCCAATTACCAGCAGTGGCTCTTGAATCGACTGCGACTACAATGCCTCCTTGGAACCGAAATGCAAGAGTCGTTGTACCATGGGCGATTTTGATTTTACAATCAGGGTTAGTGGCATCATCGGTATGAGCTCGAAGGAACGCAGCAGGCTGGACGGGAGTTAGTAAAATGAAATGAAATGGAAAATGCCCTGTGGCGTCAAAACGTACCTGTGAGATTGGAGGAGCAGCTATGGACGGTGCAAGAGTGTGAGCAGCTGAGTTAAAGTCTTGGCCTGTTTCAGAAGAGTAGGAGGATTCCAAGTCGTTGTTGCGAGAGAATTTACGTGAAATGGTATCCATTGTGGTGGTGTGGTGGTGTGTTGGAGTGGTCGAGTGGTCGAGTGGTGGAGATGGTGGATGTGGTGGAGGTGGTGGATATGATGGATACGGATAGTGTAACTACTGTAGCTGACTACAGATGGACGAGATAGCTTAAGCCGGGTAACCGATTACATCAGACTCAGGGGGTGGGGATGGGAGTACTTTAAGATACGAATATTGGTATTACTGACCAGATAATAGATCAATTGAGTGGTTTCATTAGTGGTTTTCATCTAGTGGTTCTCATGTAATGGTCCTGTACTGGTTGACAGATGTTGCGTTGCTGATAGGTGTACACGTAGGAGAGGCGACGTCATGTCTGTATACTGAGATAAACTGATGAATCCGTTCTATAGTTTATATAAATAATATACAATCGGATGGAGATGTCATGGATTGAAATCTATAACATGTCTATAACATGTCTATAACATGGTGTACTGATGGTGCATTGATGGTGTACTCATGGTGTGCTGATGGTATACTGATAATCCTCACCACCTACCCCTGATTCCAGATCAGCAAACAGACAGATGACCAGCATTGGCCGACAGTCTCAACAATTGAGTCCACAACGTCTAAATAACAAACATACCACTGCCGACTCGCCCTTTCTTCAGATTCTCACAATCTTATATTATTTGCCATTAATATTTCAGCCTACCCTATCACTGTTATTATACTACCTAAACAGTATATGCAAGTCATCTATACAGCTACCCCATCCGAACCAGCCAAACCACAATCTGACAAAACCGTCACAACTGTCGCAACCGTCACAACCAATACTGTCCATCACACACTCTACTCAGCCAACCACCACACCAGCAATTATACGACGCCACCTCTCATTCACCCTTTTCACTCTTCATATCCGCGGCCACAGCCAGGGCTAGGGTACCGTCCCCCCGCCCCACTACCCCTGCTGCCTAAGGGGTAAATGGTTCGAGTGAGTGCGTTTTTTCTCTCATCCCAGATTCGCACTCTGAACAACGCAAACACCACCAACAAAATGGCCGACGAGATCAAAAAGACAGTTGAGGCTGAGATCGAGCCAGTCCGCGAGCCTGTGGTTGCTGCCAAAGCGGCATCAGCCGATACCGACGACCACAAGAAGGCCGACACCACCTCCACCACCTCCACCACCACCACCACCGCTCCTTCGATTTTCGGATCCTCGTTCAAGCCCACGGCCCCCGGCACCAGCAACGTCTTCTCCATGTTCGGAGGCGCCAAGCCGGCCGCCGACGACGCCAGCGAGCCCGCGAAGGACGCTGCCGACGACGACGAGGCCCCCGAGTCCCCTGACGTGCACTTCGAGCCCGTGGTCAAGATGGAGAAGATCGAGGTCAAGACCAACGAAGAAGAGGAGGAGGTTATTTATAAGATGTGAGTGTGCCCCCTGTCGCCTCCGGCGGGGCTGGGCGCTGCCCAGACCCGTTTGCTCCGCTTCGCGGAGTACGCGCCCACGACTCCAAGCAGTCTCCGCGAAGCGGAGCAAACGGGTCTGGGCAGCGCCCAGCCGCCGGAGGCAGAGCCCCCCCGCCCCAGCACTAACCGCCCGGGTCCCCAGTCGCGCGAAGTTGTTCCGTTTCGACAAGGACACGAAGGAGTGGAAGGAGCGAGGCACGGGCGACGTGCGGTTCCTGAAACACAAGGAGTCCAACAAGGTGCGCCTCGTGATGCGCCGGGACAAGACGCTCAAGATCTGTGCCAACCACTACCTCCATCCCGAATACAAGCTGTCGCCGAACGTGGGCAGCGACCGAAGCTGGGTGTACAGCGTGACCTCTGACGTGAGCGAGGGCGAGCCCGAGGCGCAGACGCTGGCCATCCGGTTTGCCAACAGCGACAATGCCAATGCGTTCAAGGACGAGTTCACCAAGGCTCAGCACACCAACAAGGAAGCTAGCAAGTAGTGTTTTGTATATTTTTGATAATAGTAGACTGTGAGAGGAAGAAGAAGAAGACCCTGCATGAGGAGGAGGGGGAGAGATACTTCAGCCGTGCGCGGGAAACGGTGCGTCACGTGATGTGACCGCCCCCGTTACTGATGCTTCCTAAATAGGAAATACACCTCTTTGCCAGTAAGCTTAACTCTCAGGATGTGACTGCTAGTTGACCCACTCACACAAATCAAAGGTGCATCTTCACCAGTAGCCTGGATAGATTATCTCGACGTAGTTCTCGCGAATCCATCTGGTTGAACGATATACGACACAACACACAGCAAAAATGGTAGGTTGATTGGATGAGGGAGTGTGGGAGAAGATGATATGATATGGGTGTAATGATTGAAGGGAGATGACGAAAGGACGAAAGGACGAAAGGACGAATCGACAACGACAGCGGCGACGGCAGTGCAATTTGACAAATGAATTAGCATGAATAAACCATTTGGAAGTCAACATTGTTCAACTCGACCACTGTGCGACTGTGCGACTGTGCGACTGTGCGACTGTGCGACTGTGCGACTGTGCGACTGTGCGACTGTGCGACTGTGCAACTGTACGACTGTACCACCGTACCACCGTACCACCGTACCACCGTACCACCGTACCACCGTACCACCGTACCACAGAATACCAGTAAAACTCAACACTATCACTCAAATCATCACTCACAGCACCTCACACCCTCCCCTATCACACATCCTTTACTAACTATTACAGACTGACAAGAGTGCCAACCCCATGCGCAACCTCAAGATCGAGAAACTCGTTCTCAACATCTGTGTTGGTGAATCCGGTGACAGATTGACCCGTGCTGCCAAGGTGCTTGAACAGCTGTCCGGTCAAACCCCCGTCTACTCCAAGGCTCGTTACACCGTGAGAACCTTTGGTATCCGAAGAAACGAAAAGATCTCGGTCCACGTCACTGTCAGAGGCCCCAAGGCCGAGGAGATTCTCGAGAGAGGTCTCAAGGTCAAGGAATACGAACTCAAAGCCAAGAACTTCTCTGAAACCGGCAACTTTGGTTTCGGTATTAACGAACACATTGACTTGGGCATCAAATACGATCCTTCCATTGGTATCTACGGTATGGACTTCTACGTTGTCGTTGGCCGTCCTGGTTTCCGTGTCGCCCGCAGAAAGAGAGCCCAGGCTCCTATTGGCAAGCACCACAAGATCTCCAAGGAGGACTCCATCAAGTGGTTCAAGCAGAAATACGACGCCATTGTCCTCGGTTCCGGTTCCGCTTAAGCAAAAAAAGTTTCACGACACATCATGTTTTTGAAATAATTTAATAAAAAAATTAAATAAACATCTCTCTCGTGGGTCTGCCTCCGGCGGCTGGGCGCTGCCCAGACCCGTTGCTCCGCTTCGCGGAGGTGCTGTGGGCTGTGGTTTGAAGCTGGGACTTGGGCTGAGGGAGGGGACTCGTCCCTCCCGGTCAGTGGAGAGCTGGGGCTGGGTTTCGACGTTAAGCCGGTGGTACAGAAAACGCTGTTACACAGAACACTGCTCGACTCCTCTCTGTAATGTCTAATTCCAGTGACCTCGCTCTGCTTCGCTCTCTAATCAGGCCTGCATGTTCCTAACACTGAAAATTGTTCATAGAGAGCTGAATCATGCTATGAAGACCGATACCACTGCAGGAACACTTGACACGGTACAAATCAATAACGTACTCGAAGGATTCTCTGGGCGCTCACAGACTGTCAGAGACTGTAAGGGACATGACATGTTGATTGTCGGGAATGAATTCCGTTAACGAATTTGTCAGGGCTGCCTACAGCTTGAACCTCACAGTCAGAGGACGTTAGCTGCTGTTGAGTAGCCCGATCTGGAACCCCCCTTAGCAGGTTCAGAAAGTGTGATATATCAAGACAGACCCAATCTACGCTTACCGCCGTCGACAGACATAGATGGGTCCGCAAGCTGCTAAATAGTCTTGAAACGTGCTTGGAGACCGGACAACTACCTGGCTCGCCCCTGGCCAACTGGAGCGAAGCTCCAGCAACGGGTCTGGGCAGAGCCCAGCCGCCGGAGGCGCAGCATCGGGTTTTACCCCTGAGCAAGCGAGCGTGACCCTGCATGTTGCCTGCAGTCTGATTAGCTGATTGTGGTTGTGATCAGCAACCTTAGGTGTAAGACCGCAAGACCGTTGAAACTTGCCGCTTCGCTTATGCAAACGTTATGACTGGAAGCCTAGCTACAGGGGCTTGGTACGGTTCATTGATATTATGATTGAGAGTCACAGACCTGTACGGGTAATATTATATGAGATGGAAAACGGATCTGGATTGTGAGAGTGCACATTAGTAGCTTTTATCGCTGCCTATGTCTGACCGCCGAAACACTCCCGTAAACCAACTTTACCAAAAGAATCATTCTGTGTTAGCTTAGTGTATCGCAGGTGATTTTGGCTGGATTTCCACTCATGCACATGCTTCGATGCTCAGTTGCCTGCTCATGCCTCTTCGGCTGCGGGCTGTGCCTCCGGCGGCTGGGCGCTGCCCAGACCCGTTGCTCGAGCTTCGCTCGAGAGGTCGAGGGTTGCCTGCCATTCGGCGAGTATTGATGTGTCGGTCGGGAGACGTCGCGGGACTGGGCTTACTCCGATGCTCGCCGGCTCTAATGCTGACTGGAGTCCTGTGCCTGCTTCATGTAATCTTCAGGAGTTTGTTGACAAAGTGTAGCCTACAAACGAGAACGTCATCTACTTGTACGTGCGTGCCAGCATTCTGCCGACTTGAGCTCGAGATTCCAAAATCAATCGGAGCACGGTGTATCTGGCTCGAAATCCATCAAACACTTTCCGCATGACGCGTACCGTCACGCCCTCCGACAGACCAGCAGAACAGCCTACAAACTGCCCATGATACGGATCCCCGCCCTCCGCGAAGCGGAGCTACGGGTCTGGGCAGCGCCCAGCCGCCGGAGGCGGACCCCCCGGGCCCCGACCTGGACAGACAGCGGCAGCAGTCTATTATGTACAGAGATATAGAGAAGATCTATTTGCCCAGACGCTTTCTCAGACTTCGCTGGGCCTTGATGCGCTTTTTGTATTTGTGGCGGTTCATTTTGAGCTTTCGCTTTCTCTTGACCGAGGTGGCGCTGATGTCGTCGTAGAAGGGCGAGTTCGAGAGGCCCAGCATTCCGGCCGAGAGGGCGGCGTCGGCGGGGGACGAGACGGAGATGTCGGACCATGAGTACGACTCGGAGGCGGTGCTGTTGAGGAAGGAGATGAGGGTCTGAAGCGGGGAGTCGGCGTTGGAGGTCCTGGCGAAAACGACCGTGGTGGTCTCTGCGTTCTCGTTGTCGGCGTCTTTGATATTCATGACCGTACAGCTGGTGACTTTGTTAGGAGTCGGTTCAGATAACGAGCGAGTCAAGTGGTCATGAACATGATCGATATTAAAAGGCCCGAGCTGTCTGGCCACTTTGGCCGGGACGAGCGAGGTCACGGCGCCCGGGCCGCTGGGTTCACCGAAAAGGCCTCCATTCGACTGCAGAACTTCAAACAGATTGGACCGTGGAGTCCATACGGGGACGTGTTGAGACCCGTCGTCAAACTGGCGTTCAGCGGCCGATTTGGCGTCCGTGGGGTCCATTACAAGCAGAGGACGGTGTCTGGCGAAGAAAGCCTGTACAGGCAGCTTTGATCTAATGATTTCGTCTGACCACTGTTGGAACTGTTTCTCGGATAGGTTGGAGAAAGGGAACGAGGTAGCGTTTCCAGTAGCAGGTACGTCTTTACCGTCCTCGTCAGCACCTTTGCCTTTTTTGCTGGCTCCTTTGGAAGAGTTCTTGCCAGGATTTTTGTTGCTGTTGTTGCTGTTGTTGTTGCTGCTGCTGCTGCTGCTGCTACTGCTGCTACTGCTTCGTCGCTTGGACTTGTTACTGCTCATCATCACCGTATCTCCAGACGCCGACGACAGGGCATGAAATGCATTCGACGGGCCTGCCAGGCTCCCGGCTGCGGCCCTTAATGTCGACCCGCTAGGTCGTACAAATCTGCTAAGCATGGCTGGCCAAATGAACAATAGATTGTATATGCTAATGAGAAACGAGACACGCAACACCCACTACCCAAAGCTCTGTTCTGTGTGATCCCGAATGCTACGCTCGACGACTTGCGAACCTCTAAACTTTCACCGAACCTGCTAATGACTACAAGCGCAATTGATCTGGTGACTCAGTACTAGTCGTAGTAGCAGTAGCAGTCTCTCATCTGACCAACATGAGAAGAACCCCATGCCTAATTTTCGTGCTGGGCAAGGGTCTGGTGCTCTGGGGGGTGGGGGCCACGCCTCCGGCGGCTGGGCGCTGCCCAGACCCGTTGCTCCGCTTCGCGGAGTGCTGGGAGCGCTGGCTGGACGGGTCGTGGTAGCGGGGTGGGCGCGCCACGAGTCCCAGCCCTCCGCGAAGCGGAGCAACGGGTCTGGGCAGCGCCCAGCCGCCG
>JAJMIG010000227.1:0-15058 GCA_030583365.1 Sugiyamaella japonica | reverse complement strand
GGGGGGGAGGGGGAGGGGGGGAGTCTGAAGCTGGAGCCACCGAACAGTCAAATGTCGCATACGACGTCACTGCAGCTGCCATCCTGCGGGGACACAATCAGACTTGGAAGAGGTCTTCTTATCTTGGGCATCAATTATTCATGACAATCACTTGCAGCTTACGGCTCACTCTGACAGAGCTCCTCCAGCTTAGGAGCGTCTCGATGATACCGTAGTTACCTGCGACGAAAGTATTTATATTTAGATTTGTCAAGTGCCATATGCACACTGATGAACAATTGCACGATTAGCTCCTCGAGTTCGCTATTGACGTACTCAGAATATGACGATACGATGAGTGTGCGAGCCGTGTAACATCCTCGTTCTTGATCCATGCGATTCAGATACCCAACGACCGCCATGGTAGTCGTTGGGACAGTCTTTTTTTTTTCGCACCCTAAATAGGTGTTTCTATGTCTGTCGACTCAGGGGGCATACTGTTTCATTGAACAGTGTATCTGTTCCCATCGTCCCAAACATGGTAGTCTTAGCGGAAGGAATAACTGGAGTTGATATGCTGCTATGGTGTGGATCCTGCGCACCTCCAGTAATCTGGGCCAGAACTCCGCGAGTGGATTGAGTTCCAGCTCAGGAAGCGATCAAGCGCCCGTAATTCACCTTCATCCAATGCGATGAAAAGGGTCTTGGCCTATGTTCTCCCTGAGGGCTTGATGCAGACGGGACGGAATTTAAAGACCAACTGGAGTCATTAAATCAGCGACCGAAGAGTTGATCAACTAATCAACACCTCTCTACAGCGGTCTGCAAATTCACACTAGTCGGGAGGTTAATGATTCTCACATACGGTACCGAGTCAGTTGGTACTGACAGGTTCGGAAGACAGCGCGGTCAACACACGCTCCACAGCCGAGTCAAGCCCGGGCACACTCCTCGAACGCAGTTCGAGAAACGGGACAAATGAAAGCGGAAGCCTTTCAAGTTTATTAGCTGGGTGTCAAGTACAGGACGGCATACCTTCCATATCTGGCCTGTGAGTTCAACGAGCAGCTCGCGTAGCACGTCCGTGGCCCAGTACCACGCCCTCGAGCGCAGCTCGAGCAACGGGTCTGGGCAGCGCCCAGCCGCCGGAGGCAGGGCCCCCACCCCCCGGACCCGCGAAGCGAGTCTATGTCGCACCGATGCGGAACAGCAGATGGGGAGCTACTTCCTGGAGCCAGTCGAGGCGGACGGGGCTGACGAGTCGGGCGTAGGCCTTGGAGGTGAAGACGTAGTCTATGTACATGATGGCCTCGAGCTTGCGGGAAAACATGGTGGAGCTGGGGTGGATGGCGAGGGTCTGGGACGTGAGCACAGTTCTGTAGCGGCGGTCGGGCAGGCCCAGGGCGGTGTTGGAGATGAAGCCGTGCAGAAAACATTTGATGATGTCTTCGGCAGGTATGGGGGGACGGGGTTCGAGGTCGTTGGGGTCGTCGTCGAGGGTGATTTTCATGTAGCGGGCGAGCTGATGGCGCACTAGGGACACGTTGCGCATGGAGCGGGCGTTGATGCCCACCTGTTGGCACCAGTGTCGCTGCTCGCGGTGGTCGTGGAGCTGGGTGTACATGTCGTACATTTCCTTGATCATGATGAGGTCGCCGTGCTCGTGGCTGGACGTGAAGAGGTCGCGGCGCTTCTGGTTGATTTCGTCGCGGTTGTCGGGATGGGGGTTGACCATGAGGTCTTCGATGGACAGACAGGCCACAATGTCGATGACGGCCGTTAAGAGGGACGACGAGTGGTCGGAAGACTGATTGACAGCGTGGATGAGAACTGCTGCTAGGTGAGGAGACACGGGAAGGATGACCATCTGCTCGCCCAGGGGCGTGATATGGCCAGCGTCGTCGAGCGCCTTTAGGCCGTACAGTTTAATGAGAGCAGCCTTTATGGCCTTTTTATCGGGGGATTGGACCCATTCAAACTGTAGCACGTCGTCCACACCGGCTTTTTTCAGCATCAGTAGTGTGCTGGCAATGTCGCAACGCACGATTTCCGGCTCGGTCTGAGGTTTCAGGTCTTGGAGATAGGTGTTTTCAGTGAATAGTCGGTAGCACTTTCCAGGCGCTTCACGGCCCGCACGGCCCATTCTCTGGGCAGCGCTTGCCTGGGAAATGGGTGTTGTGAACAACGTGTCGAGCCCCAAACTGGGTTTCCACACTCGCACTTTACGCAGTCCAGAGTCCACGACGTAGCGGACTCCGGGGATCGTGAGCGACGTTTCGGCAATGTTGGTAGCGAGAATGACTTTGCGTCTTCGTGGAGGCAGCTTGACAAACGCCTTTTGTTGCTGCGCTGGCGCCAGGGCTGCGTATAAAGCAACAGGCACTATAAGGGGCGCTTCTTTAGGCAGGTCGTCGGCTATTGCCCGTAGTCTATCAACGGATTTATCAATCTCGTCCTGGCCAGGCAGAAACGCCAGAATATCGCCAGTCTGCTCCGACATGTTGATCTGTACTGCCGTTTGCACCACGGCATCTACAATATCATCCACCGGTTTAGACAAGTAGTACCTTTGTACTGGGTACATTTTCCCCTCTACATAGAGAATCTGGGCCTTGTCGAAGAAATCACTGAATTTCTCGGCATCCAGAGTAGCAGACATGATAATGAGCCGTAACGGGTGTTTGTTGTTGTGTTTACGTTTGTGTAGCAACCGCTTTAGTAATCCCATTAGTAAATCAGTCAAGATGGTTCGTTCATGGGCTTCATCGAGAATGATGGTCGAGTACCGAGTCAGGTCGCGGTCCATCATCAGTTCTCTCAGAAGCATACCATCAGTGAGGTATTTGATATGAGTTGAGGGTCCTGATTTGTTTTGGAAACGAACTGTGTAGCCCACTTTGGCACCTACGGGGCCTCCCATTTCCTGGCTGACTCGAGTAGCGAGATTAATCGCCGCCACTCGACGAGGCTGCGTAATGGCAATTCGCTCTGGCCTTTCTCTGCCGCCCAAGTATTCATAGATGAGCTGGGGGATCTGAGTGGATTTGCCACTACCGGTCTCTGCCAGCAGCACTGTCACTGCGTTTGATGAAATGTGTTTAATGATTTGCGATCTGGCCTGATAGACAGGTAAGTTTTTACGTTCCTTGAGCAGGGTAGACGATGATGATGACGATGGCGACGCTGAGGCCTGATCCTCGCTATCTTCATCAGAGAAATAGACAACCTTTCCAGGGTCCCGGGGCGTCCTTCCACTTGGTCGGTCGTTGGCCATACCATTCAGCTTTCCATTCGTCGCGCTTTTCATCCCATTCGTCGCACTTTTCAGTCCATTCGCCACACTTTTCAGTCCATTCGCCACACTTTGCTCCAGCGTTCCATCCTCATTATCATTATCCTCATCTTCCACGCCGCTGCTATGAAACCGCATGCTGTCCTCGCTCACATTTCCATCATTCCGCCCCTGGAGCCTCTCCAAACTTAGCGGTCCCAGCACCCGGCCCGTCTCCTCCTCCTCCTTCCCCCCCTCGCCCCTCAGCACCAGATCAAACCCCTTCTGCCGACTCAAGTGGCCCTGACGCTTCGCCTGGTTCGTTCTCCCGTACACCACCTTCCCTCCCCCCTCTGCCTGCTTCCTCTCCGCCACCACCACGGCTCCTCCGTCCTCGCCAAACTTCATATGCTTCTTAGGCCCCATCTCTCTCTCTCTCGCGCTTCCTCGTCTGCCTTCTGTCGCTTCCTGAGCCTGGTCTTCAATAATTTTTCGGATCCCCCCTGCAGATCCCCACCACGCACCGCCCGCCAGCCGCCGGAGGCAGACCCCAGCGTGGTGTGACCCCCGGTGCCGTGCGAGCGAGCGACCGCCGTTGGAGCGTGCGTTATCAGGCCCAACGGTGCGTTGGCGCTGGCGCTGGCGCGGGCCGCGATGCTGGTGTTGTTGCTGTAAATAGAACAGGCCTGGCGGTGAGGAAGTTAGCGACCTGCCAACCACTCTGGTAGTAAATCCGTGTCATCTCACGAGACAGGCGCGACGAAGCACGTCAGAGACAGCGCGAGCGAGTGAGTGAGTACCGAGCCTTCTCGCGGAGCGAGAACAACGGGTCTGGGCAGCGCCCAGCCGCCGGAGGCAGCCCGGGGAGCCTCGCTAACGGTGCCCACCAGCAGCAGACCGACGAACAAGGTCTACGATTGTAGAGCGAGCGGGAGAAAAGAAGGTGAGTTTTGTGGGCGCAGACGGCAGGGGCGCGCATGGGGGGTGGGCGGGCGCACGAACGGCGTGGGCATGAAGTGGGGGGCATGAGGAATCGGGTAAACTGCAAGAGAGAAGAGTAAACAAACGGACGGACGCGAAGGAGTGAAGAGTGAACGAGGGACCTTGTTTGACTATTGATTTGTACTAACTACTGGAATCAGACTCGTATAAACAGAAGACTGGTTCGTGTAATGGGATTGCGAATCCGAGCAGCCACGACGCTGGCAGTCACGCTGTTTGTGGCTTTTGCTCTGGAGCTGCTGGCAGTGCTGTCGGTGCCCGTGACGTCCAAGATCAGTTTGTCGACGTATGAGAATTACCAGTTTGGGGTGTTTGGATACTGCAATACAAAGACCAACAGCTGTACGCGAGTGGGGATTGGATATAGCACGTCGGAGACAGATAACAAGTTCCGGCTGCCTTCGAGTGCTCGCCGATCGCTGTCGAACCTGCTGATTGTTCATGTGGTGGCGGCGGGACTGACGTTTATTCTGTTTGTGTGTGCAGTGCTGGCGCATATCCACGGCCCGGGGTCGTCGCAGAGATATCTGCTGTGTTTGCTGCTACTGGCGTTGCCATCGTTTTTGATTTCGCTGCTAGCGTTTCTGGTGGACATTCTACTGTTTGTGTCGCATCTCGACTGGGGAGGATGGATCATGCTCGCTGCGACAGTGCTGACTGCTCTTTCGGGCGTTATTCTATGTATCATGCGCCGGACGCTGTCTTCGCAAAAGGCCATGAAACGGCGAGCAGATGTCAACTCGACGGCCGAACTGCAGGACTTTTCGTTCTCGCCCACCAAGTTCCAGGAGGACGAATTCCCGCCAACCGCCTCGCGAACGTACTCGGAAATCAAGTTCCAGCCTACCAATGTGTCTTCTGGCGACGACTCAGTGCCGTTGAACCGCACGACCACCGATCCGAGATTGGGCGATGTTTCTTTCAATTCGGGTCTCACCGACCACGAACGAACGCCGTCTCCTTCTCGTGAATATAGGCATACCAATACCGGGTTCTCGTACCGAGGCGGCTACACTGAGACTGGCGACGGGCCATCCAATCAGCTCGAGTTCATCTCGCCCACTGGCACCCCCAGCGTCCACACAGGCTCTGCCACTCCTACAAGACCACCTCCACTTCCTCAGATCGTACCAGCTGGAACATATGTATCAGGAGTGGAAGAAAACAACAACACCGTGTATGGACCAAATGTCGTCCCGCTGCCGAGAATACGCCAGGTGCTGCACCAGCAACCACAGATCCAACTCCAGCAGAACCAGCCACAACAACCTCTGACTAGTGAGACCACCTATGCTCACTCACAACCACAATTACAAGGAGACTACCCATCCAGGCCCTCTGGACCTCCACCCAATGAAAGAGATTACACCAACTTGCCAGTGATGAACAGACGTCCCAGTGGGCCTCGAATGCCTCCTACCGACGCTGCCGCTGCTGACGAGCCCGTACCGCAATTCACCGAACAGCCATATATAGCTCCGCGCCAGCTATGGCAACAGCAGCAGCACCAACTGCCATCACAGCCACCACACCAACAACCACAATCGCAATCACCACCACAACCACGATCCAGACGAGCAAGCCAAACATACCGTCAATTCTTCGTCGAGGACGAGAACCATCTCCCCCAGGAATACGCTGCCCACGAGAGCGGCTCATCGCCTCCCGACACCGACATGTCGCTCCTCCGTCCGCCCATGGACCACGACTTTGGCTACAGCGCCGGCGGCCCCGCGTCCCCGGTCTCGGACACCTCATCCAACTACACGAGCATCTCCCAGCGCCCCGTCAACCCCCGCTTCTACCAGCCCCAGCGCGGCCCCGACCGCTCAGAGTTCGTGCTCGAAAACAACCCCGACTTCAACATCGGCCTGCCCCCCGCCGGCAGAAAGAAAAACGCCCCCGGGCCCCGCGGCCCCAGAGGTCCTGGTGGCAGGAACACCAGACTCCCCGCCGCCTCGGAGCTCAACGACGGGCCCTATGGCTTCTCCAGGTAGTAGGCCGTGTATTTGTTATGTAACATTAGATATATCCGCTGTTTCGTGTCGTTGACCCCCTCGGTCGGCCTCCGGCGGCTGGGCGCTGCCCAGACCCGTTGCTCGCTTCGCTCGAGTGCGGTGCCCCAGCGTTCGTGATGCCAGTTCCCGCGTGGACGTGAGACAGCCATGGAATGTCCCCGGGATGAAAGACAAGAAAAGGGCTCTGTTAGCATTACCGAGGAGAAAGTATCAGGAGCTATTAGCAAAGGTTGATATTCAGCTGGAAACTCTTGAGCTGCTCACACATCACTGGATTTGTTGTAGCCCAGAAGGATGTACTGTATGGCCTCCAACAAGATAATCAAGTTCTTAAACATTGGACAAAGAACTGTCTATTGAAAAGGTAGAATAATCATGGATCAATCAACTGACAGGGTCACCTATCATCCGGAGATCACTGACATGCTATCCCAGACAATTACAAATCAGGACGAAGTTGACGTTCTATCGACTGGGCCACTTCGAACCGCAATGAGTCGTTAGCAGCTCGGCATTCGGTCTTCACAGATTGTATATTCATTACTTGCTTGAGGAGTACCAGACGCTCCTACAGTACCACTATCCCGCGAAAGGCCTTATAATCGATGGCACGGACATACCTGACTATCCAGAACAGCAGCCGCCACCTCTCTCAGCCGGGACCTCACGGTGGGCCTCTGCCTCCGGCGGCTGGGCGCTGCCCAGACCCGTTGCTCCGCTTCGCGGAGGGCGGGGAGCGTGGGCCGTTGGGGGTTTCCCCTGAGATTAACGGATTGGGATCTGTGCATTGTTTATATGCAGGGCGCATTCAAGCAACCGTCGAACTTCCGTGTACAGTTATAACTAAAATAAATGGCCATGCAAAGGGACGCGGTACACGCTCGAGCGAAGCGAGCAACGGGTCTGGGCAGCGCCCAGCCGCCGGAGGCCGACCCGGCACAAGTCTAGTGTATCCTGTGCCCCGGATCCACGGACGGTGTCCCCACCCCCCGCGCTCGAGCGAAGCGAGCAAACGGGTCTGGGCAGCGCCCAGCCGCCGGAGGCCGACCCCGGCCCAGGTGCCGAGCGCCGGTCTACCAGGATTCGGGGCCAAAGGCGTCGCCGGGCGCGAGCTGGATGAGCGGAGTGCCCAGGGCGTCAGCGTTCTGGAACGCGCCGCCGTCGCTGCCCCACCAGGAAGGAGCGTGGACCTTCGGGGAGAGGGTGACGAGGAAGATGAGGAGCGAGCCCAGGGCGAGGCCGAGATCGAGGCCGGCAGAGAGGGTGTAGTTGTATTTGGCCCACCAGTTGAACCAGTTGCGCTTGATCCAGTAGCCAAAGGTGTAGCCAATGACGCAGTAGGTGGCGTAGTTGTAGGGGGTCGCTGGCGGGATGTAGCCAACACCGTTGAAGAACACGGGCCAGTGCACGAAGCGGAAGAAAGAATTGGGCCATTTTTTCAGCATGAGCCACGACACTAGAGGCAGCACCGCTCCGAGAATAAAGAAAAAGAGCGTGGAATGATACAAGGCGCCGGTGTCGAATTGACGGCGAGGACCAATGACGCCCCAGATGACCGAGGCGTTGAAAAACACCGTGGCCTGCGGACACGAGAAGTTGTCCGGCTGGTCGGCGGTACAAATGTGTTTGATGGACGACTGGCACCAGTTCATGATCACCAGTTGTACCATACACCCCCAGATGGTGGCCACGAGCTGGGCTGCGAAAAGCAGTCGGGGAGCTATTTTCAGGTAGTGGCCCAATTTCATGTCCTGGAGAAAGCTCACGGCCTGCGCATTGGTGATGTACCCGTATGTTTTAAACATCATCATGGCAATGGGTCGGCCGGGAACAAGGTAGCCAACAATGAACTCAGTCATGACGTTAAGTCCAACTTCAATATTGGTAAGAGCATATATAAAGGCCACGGGGATTAGTAGTCCGAGGGCGATGAAAAGGGCCACCAGCAAGGCCCATACGGGCAACCCAGTATCCCACGCTCGCACACTGGCAATGGCAAGCGCGAAAAACAGCCCGAAACACACAGCAAACCACCAGTCAGGAACCTCTTTGTATCGTTTCATGAGCCTCATGTGAATATCGTCAGGCTCGTTGCGCGAGTTGCGCCAGTAATACATGATATCCTTTCTATCAAACAGGAGCATGTGCATGATTGTTGATGAGATGGATGCAAATGACATGCCGTAGGCAATGATATAAGTTGATGATAAGAAGATTGGCGAGTACTCGTTATATCCTTTAAGATCGAATACTTTGCTTTCCGGGGTCAGAATCCGCGACACATTGTACGTTTTCTGATATCTATCAAAAGTATCAATACTGGACATGGGCAGGTAGTGGCCAAACCAAATATTCGAATACTGCACTATAGGCACCACTATCCAAAAGATTAACAGGATCGAGGCCATAATATTACCAATAGCAAAGAATGGTGGGATCAGTGGAGATCCGATATAGCCA
This sequence comes from Sugiyamaella japonica, assembly GCA_030583365.1. Classification (NCBI taxonomy): domain Eukaryota; kingdom Fungi; phylum Ascomycota; class Dipodascomycetes; order Dipodascales; family Trichomonascaceae; genus Sugiyamaella; species Sugiyamaella japonica. The sequence goes on along the minus strand of JAJMIG010000227.1, from coordinate 6,328 downwards.
GCAATCTGATTCCAATCAAATGTCAGCGGAAGCATGCCCAGCCCTTGCTGGACTCCAAACAATTGATTTATAACGATATTATGAGGAGTTATCCACGACGCCATGGAGAAATACGATACAAATGGAGCAAAGAACCCGGGGAACCATGTCCATATTAGCGAACAGATGGTGACGGTGAGGAAAAACCGAAGTCTTGATACTCGCCAGCCATTGGCAATATGGTTGACTTTTAAATGTATATTAGTCAAGAAGGTGGCAGCCACCAGATTCGACGGCCAAATCATGGATGCTGGATAGATGAGCACCCGTCGAACCAGCCCGGCTATCGAGTACCCAATGGCCTGAGACGAGATGATGGCCACAATCTGAAACCCCCAACCAAAGTTCATGCCGTAAAAGTGTTTCATAGTGATAATCACGTCCGTCAGGTATGCTGCTCCACTACCAAACGACACATTGGCCATGATGGTAATCAGCGCATGCTCTTTTATATTGAATGGACTGGGATTCAGTTCCCATCCGAATACTGTGGTGTTGGGAACAATCCGATCCCATAGACGGCCCAGTGGCCACGCAGTGATGGCAGACACAAACGTGGAGATTTGGAATACTGGAGAATGAAGCGAAAATAGAACATTCAGACCACATCCTAGTGTAGTCATCAGTAGTCCAATCGTCCACATCCGAACTGTGTTATGAGGGATAGTTGGGTCATCGACATTTGGAACCGACGCCCGCACTTCAGGATATGGCGAGTCGTCTTGAGGGGTCAGCTCGACATACCCATCATCGTCATTATCATCAACAGCTACCGCAGTATCTCTGCGCCGTATTCGGCGTCTTTTCGACTTGGCGCTGCTTCCGGCAGTGTCGTCGACGACGACTTCACCGTCCGCCGCCGCTTCCGAGTCGTCACCAAAACTAGTCATTTCAAACTCGTTGTTGCTGCTACTGCTGTTGAATCCCTTTTTCAGCTGCTTAAACTTTCTAGACGTGAAATCCAGCACTCTTTTTCTCTTGCCATCTTTCACGCTTTCGCCCATCTCTAGGCTTTCTATCTCTCCCACCGATTTGTTGTAAACTGCTCCATCGCTTCCACTATTAATGAGTTTATCCTGTGTAGCATCATCATCATCATCACCACCAGACGGCGGCCGCTGGGCCACTCCCACCCCATCCAGTTTATCATCACCAGGCATATCTCGAAAATGTACAACACCACCCATCGTTGAAGGCTGGCTCTATTAAAACGACTTCTGTAATTGGGCACTGCCAAAACTCATTCTTCAGATAGAAATATCTCTATTCCATTTCCTCCGTATAATTATTCAGATATGCCATCTCGTTAAGTCAGGGCTTATCTTATCGCGAAAGTGCGGCTAACATGTCGTTATCGCGATCAACTCTCAGGGGGTTTTAAGGGGGGACGGGGCTCTGCCTCCGGCGGCTGGGCGCTGCCCAGACCCGTTGCTCCGCTTCGCGGAGAGCTTCTTATGCCCGGCAGCTGCTCGACGGAGGGGGCAAGTGGAATGAGGTGGCGGATATCAAGGATGTTTGTACAATATCACCAAATCAATGTCTCACCTACTGAGAATATGCTATTCACAACTACTTTGAATCTCTTTGTCAAATCAGCATTTTGTAATACCGGCTTTAGGACAGGCGGATCGCTGAATGACCATAGCAATCATTCGTCATCACCCGCGTTGTGGTAAGCATTGAGCCGAATAAAGAGAATTTCTGTTCCCAGTTATCAGATACGACTCGGATGTTTACTCACAAATCAAATAATCAGAAAACAATGTCTGATTCACTACCCACTTGAACATGCAGCTAAAGCACTCCGTGAGGAAATTCCCGTTCAGGCTTGCTGTTCAGGCTTGCTGTTCAGGCTTGCCGTTCAGGCTACTCGGCAAGCCCATATGCTGGTGGCGGTCTACACCTCTGAAGAGGATCTCCCAGACACTCGGTGGGTACATGACGCCTGTAGCGACGCCAACGAGCTGAGACCCATGGGACTCGTCATAGTCAACCTTCAACAAGAGCTGCAGACGAGTTCCATTGTTGTGAAGATTAAGGAAGTGCGCCTTGACAGCAGAGCGAGACTGGTGTCTACATCTTCATCTACAACCAAAACCACAACCGAAACAACTGCTGCTCCACCATCTGCGACCACATCCACACCCGCGCTCCACTCGATCTGTATACCCAGAATTTCGTTCTAGCTACACCACCCGTTCCATGCTCGGTACTTATAAATCACTTATATGTATATAACGAATGCTAGCTCATATAAGACAACCCATCCTCAAGATTCCTCACTACTTCATACTGATTCGACGATGAAGAACTTTGTCCATGATGTTGGTGCTTGTTATCGTCTCCTTCATTGGTACCAGACGTGCCCGAAGCTCCACTTATAACACTCGACCCGAGTCCAGACATGCCAACTCCATGCATTCCATAAATATCAGGCGGTGGAATATACGCTGGACTAGGCTGAGCTCGAATGAGGTTACTAGGATTCATCAGGGCCGTGGCTCGCTGGATAGGTCCAGGAATGGCATCCAATTGTCCAATGGTCGTGGCTCTCTGTCTTCTGGTGGTCTGATTATGTGTAGGGTGATAATGTTGTGACATGGGCGCCGGTGGGGGATGATATCGTTGCGTCTGCTGCTGCGGTGGTGGTGGTGGAGGTGGTGGAGCAAGATTGTGACGACCACCACCACCACCACTTGTCATATCTCCCGTTATAGTACCAATGTTGTTATTGTAATAACTATTCGAACTGTTGGCAGCAATCGCATGATTAGTATTACTTTCATGCTGAAGTTTGTTGATTCTGGTAATTCCGGTGGACTGCTGTTGGGCTGGTGGTATTACCGGAGGAGGCGGCGGAGTGGTCACAGGAGTCGCTGGACCCTTGACAATCGCACTGGGCACAAACGGCCCTACAAACTTGCTTTCAGTAATAAATGGATGCATGGCCGCCTGTTGGGGAGTCCATCTTTCAAAAGGATTCAGATTCAACAGTCCCTGGACAAAATCAACAAACGCCAGCCGGTTCTGCATTTCCCGGTCAATCTCTTCTTTGGACATGTTCTGGCGTGGTAATCTATAATCACGGATTATTTCCGGTAGGCTTGTGGACGGAAAGTATCTCTTACTGGGCTGCTCATCACAGTTGAACTCTCTTGAGTACTTCTCTCTTGACTTGAGTCTGTATTGCTTACGACCAAACTCATCAATATACTTCTCCATAAACTGCCCAGAGTTTTTACCCATTTCAATCATCCAATTGGGTGGGTTCCCCAAAGTTTCGGTGATTCGACATAGCTGATTGTACTCCGACGTACCAGGGAAAATCGGTAGACCTAAGAATAACTCGGCCACAATACATCCCAGCGACCACATATCAATTGATGTGGTATAAGGCAGTCCCAAAATGACTTCTGGGGATCTGTAGAATCTCGACTGAATGTATGTATATACTGTCTGACGTTCATGACAAGCGGAACCAAAGTCAATGACCTTGATAACAGGAGAATCGAGGCTTTTCAGTAGAATGTTTTCTGGTTTCAAATCACAATGAATCAACCGAGACTCTTTTAAAACAGTCAAGGAATCCAGCAGTTGTTGTGCAAAAACCCGTACCAAGTTCGTACTCAGTCCATGGAATTGATTCTGTCGAATCAACTCATACAGATTGCTACTGAGCAGTTCAAACACCAAACACAAATGTTCCTTGTGGAGAAACCTATCTTTTAATCGCAGCAGATTATGTTCATCATTCTTATCCACATAGGTATTTAAATGTTCAAGAATGGATACTTCCATCATACTTTGGTTCAAATAGGCCGGTTTATTCTTGATGACCTTGACTGCCACAATCTCCTTGTTATACATGTTTTGGCATTTGACAACCTGACCAAACGTGCCCTGGCCAAGAATATCCAGAACCAAATATCGTCTCTGTTCTTCCACTCCAAGTATATCGTTTACATATAGAATATAGTCGCTTTCGGAATTGTCATATCCATTGTTCAGTTTACCTTCACTTGGTTTTGTCAGCACACGTCTTGGATTCTTGGACGACTGGTAATTGAATTCCGGGTTGCAAAAGTGATAAGTGGATGCTAAGTTGGTAGTCAATGCATTCAGAGGACTTATAAAGCCTCCCTCGGGATTGGCGCGCCTATATTTGGGTTGTGCATGAGTTATTGGAGTTAATTCGGATTTGCTTCGAATGGGTCTGAATACTGGAGCTAATGGCACCACAGATATTGGAGCAGCAGCAGCAGGTGGTGGTGGTGGTGGTTGCGGTGCGGGAATCGAATGTAGTCTTTGTTGTTGTTGTGAAGGATGGAATGGTGGAAGATGTTGTTGAGGCGATATTATTGACCCTTGCAATTGTGGATATTGCACTGGTGGAGTTGAAATATGCATTGGAGAGCCAGGTGATGATTGCGATTGTAAAGCTGGTGGTGGTGGGGGTGGTGCTGGCATGGGAGGACGTAGCGTCGTCCCACGAGCAGGAGATCTTCTTGGTGAAGAAGAAGGAGTATGAGCATCGGTCGTAACGGGCTGCATGCCCACAAAGTTGTTATTACTCGAAAACCGTGTTGGAGACGATCGAGTGGTGCCTACTGGAGTCCCCATAGGAGACACCACCCATGAACTATGGGATGCTCCCGACATTCGCGGCGTAGATGGTGTACCAATGTTTACTGGAGAAGTGTACTGATTGTATGTTACATGTGAATGGACTGTTGGTGAGGTTGGAAGTGTGTTGATGGTGGAGTTATCGTGATTCGAACCAAGATTGGCAGTAGCCAAGGGCGGTAACTCATATCCACCACTAGCAGAAGTCGCTGAAGGCTGTCCATTTGTACGCCCCACGGTTTGTCTTGGGCTGTAATGAATTCGATTTGAATAATACGCCATATTGGGTTGTTGCTGTTGGAGTGTTGGTGGGAGATGTTGCTGCTGGTTATTCATCATCACTGGGTTGGAGTTCCTCTTGGATTGTGGAGAGCCCAGTAAGGCAGCCGACGAGGATGTCAACGCGACTCCGCTTGATAGCGACCTCTGATGGTGCTGGGGCTGTAAATGAGAAGGTACGACACCGGACGGTGTAGTACTCGGCTGTTCTTCAGGAATGGGTAGATAGGATGAAGCAATTGGACCAGATTGAGGTACACGAGACGACACCCCAGAGCTAGCAGAGCTAACAGAGCTGGACGAACTGGCACTAGTACTGCCATTGATGCCCCCTATATTCATGCCATTTCCATATGGATACCCCAAGTTTCGATCATTGGCTGTTGGGCTTATATATCCATGTTGCTGTTGTTGTTGTTGTTGTTGTTGTTGCTGCTGCTGAACAGACTGTATACCCTGATACTGATATGACTGAGGCAAGCTTCTCCTATTGCCATTATGGTCCAACATGGAATAATCCATCTTTGAATAGGCCACTTCTCGATCTGTGTTGTGGATTTGTGATGTGGGTCTGTGCCGTGGATACTGTCAATAGAGCTTATAATGTTAGTTCTACGAGATACGACTAGTCATCTGCTTTCGCAGACCATATCATATAATATCATGATCATAGCCATATAATAGCCTTATCATGGCCATGACCACCACCACCACCACCACCACCACCACCTCACTTTAACTTACAATCTACTCGATATGCCCACAATAAACAGCACTCTGATTCCCTCGTCAACTCTACTCTCTTCTCGTCAACTCCTGCCTATTGTTCGCTGTCTACTCTACGCAAACGTCTCTCGCTCTGCTGTGTCGATTCGCTTCCTCTTCGCTTCCTCGCGCGTCAACCGTAACGTATCCTAACGCAGCGTACTCTCGGTCCTGGCTGTCGAATCGCGACGATTCAACGAGATCAGGCTGTGTAGCGGGTGGTGCAGGAGCAGGAGCAGGAGCAGGAACGGTAAGGTACGTCGTACATGGGCTGAAATGAGACCAGTAAGTAATTGCAGCATTAACTCACCCCCTCCCCCATTCCACGCACGTGACACACGGCGGGTAACACCCCATCTCCCCGGTCCCGCCCACTGGGCTATCTCCACGGCCGGCCCCGTTCCCGCGATCCACTGCTCCCCTGGCTCTGCCTCCGGCGGCTGGGCGCTGCCCAGACCCGTTGCTCCGCTTCGCGGAGGGCCAGGGCACCCGCGAGGTTACGAGTGTACACCTCCGTTGGCAGATGTGTGGAACTGATTGTGGACGAGAACCACAGCATCGCTCACACATCTGCCAACGGAGGTGTACACTCGTAACCTCGCGGGTGCCCTGGCCCTCCGCG
>JAJMIG010000226.1:0-15020 GCA_030583365.1 Sugiyamaella japonica | reverse complement strand
CGGAGACCTCTGCTGTGGTTGTGGACCGAGCTACTCCGCGAAGCAGAGCAACGGGTCTGGGCAGCGCCCAGCCGCCGGAGGCAGAGCGCCCGGTACGACGAGGGGTGGAGAACTGGGACCCCTGTGGCAGTGGAGTGCGCTACTCCGCGAAGCGGAGCAACGGGTCTGGGCAGCGCCCAGCCGCCGGAGGCAGAGCGCCCGGTGCGACGAGCGGGTGGACGATTCATTACAATAGGGATTTATAATTTTATAGACAGCCCTTAACGAGAAGTGGCCTGGACCTTGGATGGAGCGCCCTTGGCCTGCTGCTTGGAGAAGACCTTGCCTTGGGGCTTGCCGCCCTTGGCCTTCTCGGCCTTCTTTTTCGACTCGGTTTCCTTCTTCTTGTCCTTGGCGTTCTTGATGGCCTGCGATCGGGCGGCCTGGCGGACCTCGGGGCGGATGGACCGCTTCTCCTTGATCACATCGAGCGAGGCGCCCACAACGGCACGCTGGTGCTTGATGGTTCGGCGCGAGCGCTTCTTGGAAACCTCTTCAGTGAGCCCCTTCTTGTGGTGTCTTCGGTACAGAACGGTCCACGAGATTCTGCGGGGGTTCTTTCTCTGCTTGAACAGCGACTCGCTCTTCGAGGTCGCGAATCGGAACACTTTCGAGTCTCCGCGCACAAAGAGTTTACCCTGCGGATTCTGTTAGTACGTGCGCATTGCGGGACAAAGTCGTCGAGTATCCAACATTGGTCATCGCAACCGGTGCTAGGGGGCCGCCTCGTTCGCCTCCGGCGGCTGGGCGCTGCCCAGACCCGTTGCTCCGCTTCGCGGAGAGTGCGTGGCACGGGGCACAGACCGGTCTCTAGTGGTCGAACGAATCACGTCAATGTCGCCAATGTCACAAATACTGGATACTCTACTCCTAGACTCAAACTCATCCCCCTAGTCTCTCCTCCACATACTCTTCCGGGATAGATCTTATTGCCAGAAAATGCGTCGATTTCAATCTTCATTTTGACCGTAGTTTGTCGAGATTTTGGTGATGTCGAAATGAGATGGAACGAGAATGCGTCGCTAACTGCCTGCCTGCTCGTGGCTGTCGGATCCAATGTATGAGTCGCTCTCCACCTTTAGCAGGTGAACTTCCATTACTGGAATGGGAAATATCACTCTTTTTGCATGACTGCTGCCTGCTGCGAGCCAGTGGAACTTATGCCCCAACTAGGCAATTTCTCTCTCCAGCTCTGACCGGAACCCGCCAGCCGCACTCATGCACCCACTGAATATTTCAAACAATTATTCACTCTCTCATCGTCACAGTCTCTCTCTCTTCAAACAACCGTTTCCTAATCCCCATTATAAATTATCTTCCTACCGGAGTGCAAATTATAAATTAAGCGCAGAGATGGTTAGTATAAGAATGCTCGAGGACAAATGGACCGGCTGGTCTTACCTTGACCTCGTATAATAATACTAACTGCCAGGCCCCTAAAGTTAAGAAGAACCAAGAAAACATCAACTCCAAGCTCGCCCTTGTCATCAAGAGTGGTAAATACACCCTTGGATACAAGTCGACGCTCAAGTCTCTGAGACAAGGCAAGGCCAAGCTTGTGATCATCGCCGGCAACACTCCTCCTCTCCGCAAGTCGGAGCTCGAGTACTACGCCATGCTCTCCAAGACCACCGTCCACCACTTCCAGGGCGGCAACAACGAGCTCGGCACTGCCTGTGGTAAGCTCTTCCGCGTCGGTGTTCTCACCGTCCTCGACGCCGGTGACTCTGACATCCTCAGCACCCTTGCCTAAACGTGTGTCTATATATATCTAATATATATGTTGATGAATCTACTACCACGGGGGGTCCTGCCTCTGGGTGGGGTTCTGCCTCCGGCGGCTGGGCTCCGCCCAGACCTGGTTGCTCCGCTTCGCGGAGAGCTGGGATCGTGGAGCAGATTCGATGACCCAGGTCGACCTCGCGCCCCCGGGGGGTCCTGCCTCTGGAGGGACCTGCCTCCGGCGGCTGGGCGCTACCCAGACCCGTTGCTCGAGCTGCGCTCGAGACGAAGGGGGTCCGCTAATAATAGCCCGCTGGCGGTCTCTGCGTTACAGAAGCACAGCGTTGCCTTCACGTATGCCACACCGTCTCACGTCCCACGATCCCCGCTCTCCGCGAAGCGGAGCAACCAGGTCTGGGCGGAGCCCAGCCGCCGGAGGCGCGAGGTCGACCTGGGTCATCGAATCTGCTCCACGATCCCAGCTCTCCGCGAAGCGGAGCAACCAGGTCTGGGCGGAGCCCAGCCGCCGGAGGCAGGACCCCCCAGAGGCAGGACCCCCCAGCAGGACCCCCAGCAGGACCCCCAGCAGCCCCCCAGAGGCAGGACGTTATCGGCGGATCTTGGCATTTGACCCCTGAGTTTCAAGCTTAAATAGCAGCAGCCCCTTTTTAACGTTTGGGAGGTTTACTTATTGCCTGTTGCAGGGAGGGAGGGGCTGGACAGCCGTGCTGGAGGGGGGAGAGCATGCTGCTTCCAGCTCAGGCAGATGCTGGTGCTTATGCCTATTTATATTACCATTAGTTCTGCTACCTCGTTCCTTGACACTTGTGAGTGAAATTTAGCTTTGTGTTTTTTTTTGACTTTGGCAAGTAAGCTCGTAGTAGGCTGGCACTAAGGTGGAAATTAGTTTGTTTGTTTCGAGATCTGTTGTAATCAGGCTCATTAACACCCACGAATCTAAATATCGCGTTGAGGCCACCAGACTGGAAACGTGGAAAAGACGTTAGAACAGGGACGGTTTTTTTTCTTGTTTGTTTTCAAGCTTTGTTAAAGAGATCAAACAGCAGGAGGTGCACACGTCGGCAATAATTATTTATATTGTGAAACGTTGTTGATTGTATTTTGTCTCATTTGTTTGTTGCGTCAAGACTTGTTGTGTGCCTCATATATATTTCGCACTCACGAGGTTGTTATTTTTTTTTCTTGTCCAAGTTCCACCACGTATATCATGTCTCGCTTGGGAGAACCGAGAAAGATCTCGTTTAATGTTTCCGACCATTATCAGATCCTGGAAGTGATTGGCGAAGGTGCGTATGGTATCGTGTGCTCGGCCATTCATAAGCCGTCGGGCCAGAAGGTGGCCATTAAGAAGATTGTTCCTTTTGACAAGTCCATGTTTTGCTTGAGAACTCTGCGAGAAATCAAGCTGTTGCGCCACTTCAATCATGAGAATATCATCTCCATTCTGGATATTCAGAAACCTGCTGCATTTGAACCGTTCAAGGAAGTGTATCTGATCCAGGAGTTGATGGAAACTGACATGTACCGAGTCATTGGGTCTCAAACATTATCTGATGACCATTGCCAGTATTTCATTTACCAGACGTTGCGAGCTTTGAAAGCCATGCATTCAGCCAATGTGTTGCATCGGGATTTGAAACCGTCCAATCTGCTGCTGAATGCCAATTGTGATTTGAAGGTGTGTGATTTCGGCTTGGCCCGCTCGGCTGCGTCTACTGATGACAATTTCGGCTTCATGACTGAATATGTGGCCACTCGTTGGTACCGGGCCCCGGAAATCATGCTCACGTTCCAAGAGTATACCAAGGCCATTGATATGTGGTCTGTAGGCTGTATTCTCGCCGAGATGTTGAGTGGACGTCCTTTGTTTCCTGGTAAGGATTATCATCACCAGTTGATGCTTATTCTTGATGTTCTTGGAACTCCAACCATGGAGGATTACTATGCCATCAAGTCGCGTCGAGCTCGCGAGTATATCCGGTCGTTGCCATTTAAGAAGAAGACTCCCTTCCGAGCCTTGTTCCCGAATGCCAATCTTCTTGCCGTTGATCTGCTTGACAAGATGCTGTCGTTCAATCCCACTAAACGGATCACTGTCGACGAGGCTCTTAAGCATCCTTATCTTGAGCAGTATCATGATCCTGACGACGAACCCGATGCCACTCCTATTTCCAGTGAGTTTTTCGACTTTGATCGTAAGAAGGACGAGTTGACCACCCCTGAGCTCAAGCGTCTGATTTACGATGAGATCATGAGACCTGTTGACCCGCGACCACCTATGTAGGAAGAATGGTACAACAACAGTAAGTAAAAAAGAGAATTGCTATATAAACCACGCATAATAGAAAAAAGTTTGCTCTCCAACGTTTGCCAACGTCTGCTCTCCAACGCTTGTCAGCGTCTGCCCTCCTTGGGCAAAATAAAAAATAATATAGCATTAACGTATACATAGCGAACAATAGAGTCGTAAAAGGTGTGCAATTGCACTTTTAGAGGGTCATGAAGAAGCGATAGCGATAATAATAATAGTCACCTGGTTTGAAAGCCATGTTCATCGGCATAGATGCCAAGCCCAAATTGGCCAAACTACTCAGCGGGATCTTGTCTGGGTCGTGTGAATGGCATGTCTGGAGGAGTAGGGAAACATGCATTTTGAAATAACGATGGGGTCGTGGCAGTACGAGGGTAGTCGTTGTGTACGAGTCCATTTGGCGGCACATATGACAAGAGAGTCGAATTCAAAGACTCACCAAACATGGCAAAAGAGGTTACAGTTTGGCCCGGCAGCTGGAACGCAGTGACCGGTGGGAGCATAGAGGAACTGTAACGATCTTGCGGCAGGCTGGACGACTCTCCATGTTTGAAATCCGTCTGCAGCGGCAAAAAAAGCGTAGCAGTTCTAGGATAATCGGGATGAGCGGAAACTGGTGCTTCTGTTGCGACACAAGGATCCTCGCTTGCAACAGCAGAGGTGTAATTTGCTTGGAAAGAGGTGCTCAAGATATTGGACAGAGAGTTTGCTCGGTCTACGTCCGCATCAGCTGACGCCATTTTCGTCATTCGCACTCTACAAATAAGCAGGTGGTTTTTCCGAGTATCAACACGACTGAAACGTCGATGACACCACTCACAGGGATACGGACGTTCTCCGGTATGTTTGTGCATATGTCTTTTAAGATGTTTACTGTGGCTGTAACATTTCGAGCAATGAATACATTGGTATTTTCCACCCGTACTAGGTCTAGGAGTCGGTTTAATTTTTTTCACAGTTACGAGTAACGCTTCATTGTTAAATGGCAATGGCTGAGATAGACAATCATTCTCAGATGAGGCAGAAGTAGAACCAGTAGTCCCGGACTCGAATTCCCCAAATCCAGAAGTAGCCGTTGTAGGCACAGGTGTGGGATCATTTGAATTTGAAGAATAAGAATAGCCAAACGATAAATTCGGGGTAGCAGTAGAACTCGACCCCTGAGAATCAGGGGCCCTGTCAAATGCAAGACCATCTGCATAACCAGTATAAGGCTGAATTTGAGGCATGGGGTCGAGATGGTATTCAGTCTGATTTGGATGTGAGAGACAGGAGTGGGAAGGACCAGAAAAGAACTGAGATGGCATCAATTGCGATTGTATCTCCGCAGCAAAGGAATAAATGTAACAAACAGGCGTATTACTCGACAGTGACAGACCAACACGCTAACAGGGCCTCGTCCACAACCTCTAGATTAATCTGATGTCTTTTATCAATTGACTCCACTGGACAATTGCAATTCCAATTGCAGTTCCAACAAACTACCGACTATTAGCAGGAGAGATTGGTCGACCAACAGAAAAATCCCAGGCCTCAAATCGTCTCGTCACGGTAAGAAGAAGAAGATAACATTATATAGAAGTCGGATATGTACGTTTTGGCCAATATGCATGCGACGGCGATCCCAACGGTACTTTTTTTCCACAAGCGAGAACGCTTGTGAAAGCTTGACCCGAGCAAACTTCACCAACCGGTCAGTCCATAGAGCTTACCGGCTGACAAATAGCTTTAAGGGCATGAGTGACGTTCATGTTAAATAACCCGCGCGCACCAATTGACTTCGAGGCCTGTCCGTTCTTACCAACTGATGGTCCTTACCGACTCGCTCACTGAGATGCTTTCCGAGACCTATTTCACCACGATCGCTACAGAACGTGCTAGTATTGTCAGAGCTGATGACAAAAAGGTACACTGCATCGAGGGAAAATCCGCTATGCCCCATAAGTCAAGTTAGATCAGATAGTGAGATCGGGGCCTTCTCGCGCTTACCTCCGTTGTGACGTTTGTTTCTCTTGTGCCAGTGTTACGGTTGGATATATCCTGTCCAGTTTATGATAAGACGCTGTTACATCCGCCTTATCTCATCCTATCAGCATAACTGTGCGAGCCGTTTCTTTTTCAGGCTCAGCATTATGAAGCGGACCGCGAGCGGTGAGTCCGTGAGTCCGTGAGGTTACTTGCTCACCCTCGGATGCAATTTCTGCCGGTGTTGCCATTACGTATACCTCTTCTTGACTTTGTAATTGGCAATGCACCGGTAACGGGTCACGCTCATCACTCTCATCACCTCGTCACCTCGTCACCCTAAATCAGAGGCTGGGCCCCTCTCAGCAGGCTGTAAATGCCAGGAACTGAATCGGCTTGGCCATGGACCTGGGATGTGCCTGTGTGCCTGCATTGGGGTGAAATTTCGCGAATCTCTAACGGCGCCAAATCGACGATCCCCACAGTCCACCTCGAGGTCGAATAACAAAAACTCCGTTGCCAGCAATCGAAGCAGGTCTCCAGCGCGCCAACAGTCAAACCACTTTATAAACTAATAGAATAGTCGGAATCATGACTTTCAGTCGATACAGTTAGTCCTTTATTGACTTGACGGTCCTTCACAGGACCAACTGCACGTAAAATGGATCGTGGGCCGAGCAGTGAAATTTTTTTTTTGCGGCAGCAACGCTCAGGTTGGTGCTGCTGCTGCAACCGTTTCTAACGGGACGGTTCCTTTTCGCCGATTGACAAACCAGCCGAGCGTCTGTTCCTGCCAATCAAGCAAGGGGCCCCAAAAAAACAAAAACATTCGGGTGCCTGCAGTTGCCTAACGTCGGATCCGGAACTTGAAAACTGGGATCCTCTTCCTCTGACTCTTGATAATCGACAGGCCACAACATGTCACTATTAACCTCGTGGCTGTGCGGCCAATCGGCCCATCGGCCAATCGCTGCTCCAATCATACACTTCGTCATGGCCTCAACACCACCGTACTGTTTGCTAGCAAGCTTTGGGACTCGGCTTGACTGATCATCGAATAACTGCGCTCGGTGGTGAGGGCTGAAACTTGGAGTGCGAGAGGGGGCGCTGCCTCCGGCGGCTGGGCGCTGCCCAGACCCGTTGCTCCGCTTCGCGGAGAGCGTGGTGCTCGGGTGGGAGTAGTTGGCTGGTGGCCGTGGCCGTGGCCGTGGGGTTCGGGAAGCTGGCTTCGCACTCAACCGTTGAATATGCAGGTACACAACGGTATATGCATGCAGGCGTAAAATACCCCTGACTCGGCCGCCGCCTTGCTCAGCCTCGACCTGTAACGACCGCTCCGTCCACGGACATGAGATAAATGGGCATCTGCGTGTCGCTGCTCCCTCGTTCTATCTGAAGCACACCTGACGAGGGTTATCATCCCGCCATCACTGCCTGTCAACCGCACCAACCGCACCAACACCACCAACACTACCAACACCACCACCACTGCTACAACCCCCAACTCGTCAAGGAGAGACAAACAAGTCGGCATATCTGCTCGCACCATCAAAAACCACAGGTATACGGTGCCTATTCAGTGAGCGTATTAGATGCACAGAACTAGACACCTTGCTGGTACAACACAGCAATCTCTCGAATGAGCCATTTGAGCCGAGAGTAGTCTAAGAGATATATGAGTGCGGTAATCTGTTTGAGAGCATTTGTCTGCTATTATTGTGCTCCTTGCTGCTCCGGCTAATCTCGCTCCTCCTCCTACTACTACTACGACTGCTACTACTACGACTACTGCTACTACTACTACTACTGCTACTACTGCTACTACTACTCCCGCTCGGGCTGGTTTTGTCGCCTATCGTCACCTCTCCTTTCCTCCCGCCTCATTGTGGGGTAGTAATTCAAGCCCAAGCGCACAGGTCCAGTCCAGCTGCGCACGGCATGAGGGGCCGGCGCGTGGTGCGATAACGCAAAGCAGCCGCCGATTGCGACGGCCAGTGTGGAGTGCAGGCCCTCTTGAATAGACCACTTTCCCAGCAAAAAACTGACTACCGTAGCTGGTCCCCTTGCTTTCCTCACGTTACCGCGAATCGTTAAACTGAGTCACAACCCAATTACTACTAATCGTTAAACCGCTACTGCTTGGCCTGAAAGTCAGCTGAGCAAACTATGCATCTCACGCAAGCAAACAGCGGCTTACAGACAGTGTGTATTTACGTCTGCAGTTAATAAGGGCGCTGCTTATTAGAGGTGATTTCTTGATTATAAACTGATTTCCCTGTGAAGAACTGTTCTCATTCCAGTGTGTTTGTTTGACTTATTAGAACCTGTCAGAGTTTAGCAGAGTAATTTGTCAGAGTAGTTAACAAGGTATGCTAGCCGTTGATGGTACTCGTAACATGACACTCGTATGACTGACTGTACGACTAACTGCTCCTAGTTTCATTGAAAGCGTCCTGATCTCAGTGTGATCCTGATCTCAGTGTTGTGTTGCTGATTCACAGCCCCCCTTGTCACGAGCATTCCAAGTGTCTTCCTGTCCATGTATTTCTACTGACAATCCAGCCATGACCATTGATAGTCACGGGCCTTCGTAAGTCTCCTCACACGCCCGGCTGGCGACCCTCTGGACCGCTTCTTCCGTCACTAACTCCTCCGCAGTCTCTTCTCAATGAGTGGCAGCGGCGTGCGACCTCTCCGGCCGCTGATCGGGAAACGGTGCCGCCATTATCCCGCCCACATCACCATCAAGTGAGTTCTCACCGGCTGGGGTGCCGGGCCGGAGGCGTGCCCCAGTAGAGTGTGTGCTAACACCGAACAGACACTGGCAGCTGCGCGACCTGCTGTGCGTGAATCCCAAGGCCAACCACGAGATTCTGTATCCGTGCGACCGGCTGGTGCGCGGCCTGGACCTGACGACGGGCAAAGACAGCAGCATTGCCGAGTTTGACTTTGAGCCGAGATGTATCCAGTCGAGCGAAGGGGTTGTGGCGGCGGGCGGAGTGGCGGACCCCACGCCGCCGGCCAGGAGCCAGGAGGGACTGTTCTCGATCCAGAACCGCACGACGGGCGAGAAGCTCACTCATAAACTGGGCGAATGTATAAATAACTCTGTGGTGCTGTATAGCGAAGACACCACGTGTGCATTGCGAGCGCTGGTGTGCAACAACGACCGGTCGCTGTATTTCCTGGACGTGGAGGGGCCCCGGTGGGACGTGACCGAGTCGGTGCAGCTCACGGCTCCGTTGAACCATGCAGCGATCTCGCCAGACAAGAAAACCGTCGTGGCATGTGGAGACACTTCGCTGCTGACGGTGATCAATCCGCAGCAGCGAGGATGGCAGGTGAGCCGGTCGTTTGACTCTGGGTCGGACTTGGGCTTCTCGGTGGCGTTCCACTCGTCGGGAATGATGTTTGGCGCTGCGTTCCAGGATGGAATGGCCCGTTTATACGACATCCGGAACCTCAAGACGCCGCTCACCAAAATCAAGTCGGCGCGCCCGAACGAGCTCATGGGCGCCTTCCGGTGTCTCAAGTTCTCGAATGGGCCCGAGGATCTAATGTTTCTCAGCGAGCAGATGGAACGTGTGCATATCATTGATTTACGGGACTTTGAGAACCGGCAAGTTCTTACTGTGCCTTCGAGTTTCTCATGTTCTAACTATACAGAGATGGTCACCACCAACGAGATGGACCCGGGCCACGGCTCGTACGACGACGACCCGGTTGTCGATGCCATGGTTGAAGACGACCACCACGGTTCCAGTAGCAGTACCACACGCAACAACAACAACAACGACGACGACGACAAAGACGACGATGAAGATTACGACGATGATGATACCTCGTTTGGCCCGCCTGTCCGAATGGGCATGTTTGCCGGATCCTCATCGTCGCCGTTTACTCGTGGCGGTCCCGTGAACCCCGTGAACCCCGTGGTGTCTCCGATTCCCCCGATTCCAGGGGTCTATGCTCCTACGCACCACGGCCCGTCGCGCGCCCGGCGCCGGTCGTCGTCGTCGGCGCACCCGTCGCTCACGTCGCCCACCATCCAGTCGTACCAGGACGTCGTGAGCCAGCATCAGCATTCGCAGTACTCGCGGCTCACGGCCCAGCAGTCCGAGTACGGCCTGTCGGGCATCTCCTGGACCTCGTTCGACGGCGGCACCATCGCCGTGGGCACCGGCTCCGGCATCGGTCTGTGGCGCATCGACAGCCGGTCCCGCCGGACGTTCCCCTCCTTCACGATTCGATGATTCTCTCTTGTCTTTAACCTAATACTAATGATACTATCGCGCACTGGGGTGCTGCCTCCGGCGGCCGGGCGCTGCCCGGACCCGTTGCTCCGCTTCGCGGAGACTTCGTGCGGTGGCCAGGGGGCCGTGACTGAGCCCTCCGCGAAGCGGAGCAACGGGTCCAGGCAGCGCCCGGCCGCCGGAGGCAGCAACCAGGGGAGCAGGGCAGGATTGTCTATTGGAGCTAGAGGTTGCTGGCGGCGCGGAGCGCGTCCTTGACGACGGTGTCGATGGACTGGGCCACGTAGTCGATGTTGTTGGTGTTGAGGCCGGCCATGGAGATGCGGCCGTTGGACACGAGGTAGATGTGGAACTCGGACACGAGCCGGTCGACGTGCGCGGGCGTGAGACCTGTGTACGAGAACATGCCGATCTGGTTGACAATGTGGTCCCAGTTGCCGGGGGTGCCTGCGGCCACGAGCTTGTCGCGGAGGGCCTTGCGCATGTCGATGATGCGGTGGGACATGTTTTTGAGGTCCTTGACCCACTCGGCGTACAAGGCAGGGTCGTTGAGAATGCGGGCAGCGATGCGCGAGCCATAGGCCGGCGGGTTGGAGATTTCCGACCGCTCCACAAGCTCGAGCTGAGACACAATGGCCTTTTTCAGGGCCGCGTCGCTGACTGCTACGTGCAAAGCACCGGCCCTCTCGCCATACAAGCCCATGTTTTTGGAAAACGACTGGCACACGAGCAGATCGATCTTGAGGTCCGCGAAATAGCGGATGGCCCACGCATCGTTATCGAGGTCACCGGACGCAAAGCCCTGGTACGCCGAGTCGAAGAACGGGAACAGCTCGCGCTCCTTTACGACCTCGGCAATCTTCTTCCACTGATCTCTGCTGGGATCCACGCCCGTGGGATTGTGTGCACAAGCATGTAACAGCACAATGTCGCCCTTGCTGGCGCTCGAGAGAGTGGCCACCAGTCCTTCGATATCTAGTCCTTTAGTGGCCGTCTTGAAGTACGGGTACTTTTTGATCTTGAGCCCTGCATGCCTATAAATATTATTGTGGTTGGCCCAGGTGGGGTCGGGAATGTAGATAGTGCCAGTGGAGTTCCCCATGGGAGGGTATTTATGAAGAAACACCGCACCCAAGTGGTTGGCGCCCGTTCCAGAGAGAGTCTGGACAGAGGCGATTTCCGAAGCATCTTTCGAGTCTCCGAAAATCAGTTTGGCCGCCGACGAAATGAACGCGCCGTTACCGGCAATTGGCAAGTACTCGTGGTTAACCGACGGGTCCTCAATGAGCAGATATTCTGCTTTCTTAACAGATGGCAACACGACGGGTTTGCCGTTATTATCCCGGTACGCTCCTACGCCGAGATCCACTTTCTTGTCAAACGAGTCGGCTTTGAATCTTGCCATGAGATTGAATAGCGCGTCCGCCGGAGCGGTATCTACATGGAAAGTTGTCGACATTCTATCAGGAGATTACCAACTAGCAAGTGTGACAATGTTAACTAACAAAAGGACGAGTGTGACAATGTTTAAGTAGTTAGAAGGGTACGATGGTCAATGGTACCTGAATCCGGATGTGCTTCCTAATTTATATATCCGTTTTGTGGACTATTTATCTATTTTGTAAAGGCCGTACGTACATACAGGTGCAGCGGCACCTGCGGTTCTCCACACTGTAGGCAGGTCAGTGTCAGTCAGTCGTCAGTCAGTCGCGGCTCTGACCGAAAGGGCCGCCTGAGCTGAGCAATGACATAGGCCCACTGAAAACGGGAGATATGCTCAGCGGGAGATAT
The DNA here is from genome assembly GCA_030583365.1 of Sugiyamaella japonica. NCBI lineage: Eukaryota > Fungi > Ascomycota > Dipodascomycetes > Dipodascales > Trichomonascaceae > Sugiyamaella > Sugiyamaella japonica. The sequence continues at coordinate 2,918 of JAJMIG010000226.1, read as the reverse complement.
GCCGCAACAACCGCCGCTGTCCAACACGCCATTCTCGAGTCAGAAAGGCAAGCGGGAGTTCTCGGGACGGCCACTCCACCTCGGCTAAATTATATTTCAACCATGGAAGATGGGACAGGAGGAAATGGGAGAAAAGATGAGACAGAAATGGCAGGAAATGGACGGGAGATGGGGGAAAAAGGGGAGATGACGGCTGCGGTTTTCATTGTAGACGGAGAAATGGCAGAATGCTAATCAGGCTATGCCGGAGTGGGGCCTGCGGGGCAGTGGATATCGAAAGCGGGGCTACTGCTCGACCCCTCGACTCTCAAATTGGTAATTTAATCTACCCCTGAAATGTGTGGCTTCGCAGCCACTGCTAGAACTACAAACTTGTTATATACAGCTAATGACAGTATCGAGTGGTAATGATGACGTACTGTGACACGACAGTATCGATATGGCAGTATCGTAGGTTAATAGTGAATGTATAGCTGTTTGCTGCTTCTACTGCTGCCACTGCCACTACCACTACCACTACCACTACCACTACCACTACCACTACCACTACCACTACCACTACCACTACCACTACCACTACCACCGCTACCTCTACTCGTACCTAAAACTTATGTTTGGTCGAATAATCAATCGGACTCATCACTAAACCTTTACCCTTACGAGCGCCTCGAAATATCGCCTCGATTATATCAATCATCTCCTGCTTGTTTTCAAGCACAAAATTAAGCTTATTGTTGTTACCGGTTCCAAAGTCACATAGCATATGCTTGTTGCGGAAAAAAAACATAATAGTGACTGGATCATACAGTTCATAAATCTGGTTGAACGCAGGAACTTCGTCGATATCGCACACGTAGATGGCCGCGAAATTGCGCACCTTGTCTGCTACTCCGTACAGAATCTCGTCCATTCGCATACACTCTGGATCATGATCCCGGCCAAACCGAATCACCACCAGCCGGTCTTCTTCTGATAGAATCGCCTGGTCGACGTGCCAGCCCGTTCTTAGATGGGGTAAAAGGATGCTTCCCATTTGGTTGATGGTGAAGAGTGAGTACAACTGGAGACTGATTATATATGTGTGTGCGGCGTGTGGCGGCTCCGTTGACAGAGAGACCCGACTATTTATATTTATAATGCACAGGACGGTCTATGGCGATGGATGTGGTCTGGTGGTTTGTGCGATACTCCTGATTGCAGCCCCTGCTCAGGATGCAACGAGCCCTCCGCGAAGCGGAGCAACGGGTCTGGGCAGCGCCCAGCCGCCGGAGGCAGGGCCCCCGTCCGCCACCCCCTGAATACGGGCCCCTTGGCTTTTCCGCTCAGGCTTAGAACAATGATTAACTGGGAGAATCCAATTGGGAGTCTAATACCTATGTACACTGAGTTATATGCAAGCCAAAGTCAAGAAATGGTCTATTTCTTCTTCTTGATTCTCTTGATAGAAGACGACAGACGGCCTCCCGACTGAACGGGAACAGCGTTTTCGGAAAGAAGATCCAGAAAGTCGTCGGTAGAAGACTCTGTCTGATGTGTCGTTTCTGTAGTAGTCGTGGCAGATGTGCTGCTAGCATCAGACGTGGCTGTCGAGCTGCTGCTGCTGCTGCTGCTGTTGCTTGTCAGAGAATCGAAATCACCAAACTTCTTCTTGAATTTAGCCAATCTTCCAGTCGCGTCTGCTTCAACTGCCTTTACATTCGCCCTGGACGGGTTCCAGGACGGATTGTTCTTCTGATCAGCGATATATCGCCATTCCACCTTTGGGAACTGCGATCTTCGAGTAATCGTCGAGCCATCGGACATCTCTACTAGACAATCGAACTTGTAATAAATATGAGGTCTCATTTTACCAGGTAACAGTTTACGGAGCGCTCTCTTTGGTAGCACCGATTTACCTCCTGGTGGAACGTACACTGTACGTGACTGAGCAATGTGACTAGGAGGTCGCATTAGACCTATGCAGGTCATTTGACCATTCACCACAGGTCTTGCTGTCTGTGTTATTAGTCGTGTAGACATGTCGGAAAGAATGTATATTCCAGAACCAAATCAAGCTCGGTGTGTAGTTTACCAAATGGTGAAATTTTCAGATCCTCAGAGGGCTGGTGGTGGGTTGGGGTTGACTCCCCTGAATATGGTGATGTTGAGTGGATGAAGATGGATATAAAGAGGATGGATAATTCTGATGAATAGTATCTGATGAATAGTATCTGATGAATAGTATCTGATGACCTCTGTCGTATAGTGTTGGCTGGTTGGGAAGAAAATGTGATTATTCAGGAAATAATACCTGCTTATTATCTAGCATTTCCGACATGCGGTCTCTATATATCTATCATGTACACTTTAGTCGACAGATAATCCATCAATTTCTACTATATCTAAACCAGTCAAAACAAGAAAGCAGTCTAATAAAATGCTAAATTGAAGCCAAAAACCAGGATCATAAACGGATAGATACTTGACAGTTGAACAGATAAATTCAAGATACCCCAACCCACCTCATCAGTTGAGAAGTAAAAACTACAGCACCTTCTGTTCACGCCTGGTCTCCCACGGCATTACTGATCAAGGCTCTCAGAGGCTTGAATATGATTGATCGGACGGGAAATCTTATTTTACTCTGGATATGGCCGTAGCTGACAAAATTATTCTGCTCTGTGTTATAACACAGCGGAATCGGTTTTTAAAAGTTATACGTTTTACCCCAAATGAGCGTAAAAAACGCTTTTTTGAAATGGAAATCAACCCGAACGCCCGCGGCCGCTCAATGGGCCCTATGACTCGTAATCGAGTCGCGTCTCTAACTCGAGACAACCCCGCCACCGACATTGACGCGCGCGTTGCCGAACTTGAGAAGGTCTTAAGCCAACAACAAAACGCCATGATGAACATTGTTACAGCCTTCAAAGCCCTCG
>JAJMIG010000225.1:0-15371 GCA_030583365.1 Sugiyamaella japonica | reverse complement strand
TTGCTCCGCTTCGCGGAGTCGCGCGACCCCCGGCTCGAGCTGCCTGTCCCACGCACAACGCTCCCAGCTCTCCGCGAAGCGGAGCAACGGGTCTGGGCAGCGCCCAGCCGCCGGAGGCAGCACCGGGGGCCGGGGTTTCAGGGGGGACCCCCTCTGGGTAGGGGTTTGGCGCTGAGGGAGATAAGATAGCGGAAGGTGACGAAGTGGAGGATGGAGGTTGGCATTGAGCGAGTTCTTATGAGACAGACGAGGCAGATACGGGCCGAGTATGATGGCAGGCGTTAATCGGCAGGTGGTTGATTTGTCTGATATTGATGTGCAGGGGGAGATTAGCAACGGAGTGGGCGCGTCTGGCGTGGATATGGCGGAGAATGAGGGTGCGAATGAGGGTGCTGTGAACGAATCTGGACGGACTCGCGTGTATAGACCGCATTATCTGGGCGGGTTCACGGCGCAGCGACAACAACATCCGACAGCTGGTACTGGTATGGGTTCAGACAGAGAGGATGAGGTGGTGAAGGTGAAGGCGGCGGCAGCAGCGACAGCGGAGGATTCCGCGGCGGATGCTCGCGATGTCGAACCGTCGCGAGCGTTGGGGCGTCGGTTCGATCTCGCCAGAGACAGTAAGAGAATGGCGCGAATCACAGGGTCGTCTGAGTCGCAGACACGTCTCAATGGGTCAGCGGTTGAACCTGGCTATGGGGCACGGTCTGCTGGAGCCGTCGGCCAGACCAGTAGTCCGAGTCCGAAACTGTCGCTGCATTCACCTTTGATTCCTGTCGATAGATATCGAATTAATCATCCCCATCATCATCATAATCATCATCATCAACGGGATTTGAGCGCCGATTCGTTTGTCGACGATACCGAAAGCCCTATTGCACGCCGACAACGGACGCGACGGTCAGGATCTCTGACCCCCGACTCGAATCACAATATCGGCGAGGTGGCCGCCCGTCGAATCAGTAGTTTAGAGACCCAGAGGCAGCGACTGGTGCTGCCACCGCCCAATGGCCGACCACGAAGCTTTCATTCCTACTCGTCGTCAACCAACGATTCACCCAACCTGTCGCCTGCATTATCCATTTCATCGTCGCACCAACGGCGAAACAGTTCGTATCAAGCACTTACGCTGGATTATATGATGATTCGTCAGACCCTCAAAGCATTAGAAGAAAGAATCTCTCTTCAGGAACAGATCCAGTCGAAGATAATAGCCGATGATCCTGATGTGTCGCGAGACCTCGACCATCCGGCCATGCTCTCCCCCGCTCCCGCCCAGGCTCCCGCCCAAGCTCCCGCCCAAGCTTCCACGCCCGCTTTCACACCCGCTTTCACACCCGCGTCCAAATCCACCCCCTCGGACCCAGCAACTTTGTTGCCTAAACATGATCGTACTTTGTCTCAATCCACGCAGACTCACGACGAGCTGGCCCGGCCATTTAAACCGGGAGTGTTTTCTAAAGCCCATCATCTGTCATTCAATGTTGGCATGTTCCAAAAGTACTCGCTAGTTATGATTGTGACCATTGTCGGATTATATCTGTAAGTAATCGCCTGGCTGCTCCCTGTCGTCTCACTAACACATTATACACAGTTTCTTGCTGTACATTCGCCGAGAGGAGCGGAAATTCTTGGCCCATTTAAAGGACATTGGCATAGAAGAGGGCCTTTTCGTCGAGCCGTTGCCTGGTTTCTTCCGGTAGCGGGCGACATGGCACGATATACTCCTGTATACTACTACTACTGCTACTACGGCTGAGGAGCAGATTCTCGCGAAGCGAGAACAACGGGTCTGGGCAGAGCCCAGCCGCCGGAGGCGACTCCCCAGAGTACGAGCTCGAGGGGGGTCGGGGGTCGGGGTCACGTGATTTAATTAAAAGTCGCGTCGACGTTATTTGTCGTGAACGCGTTCAAGCGGATTGTTCTATAACACCATCACCTCGAGATTATGGCGGGTACTGGCAGTGGATTCGAGTTGTACTCGCAGATGGAGTCGGACGGGTTCTACCGGCTGCTGGAGCTCAGTCCGGAGCTCGCAGACGCTTTGGAGCGTGGAAATGGTGTGTGGTTGAAGGCGCCCGAGGTGGACTCTGATCTGGTTCTGTGCACTTTGTCAGCGACGTTTCGGGTGCGGCAAATGAATCAGTCCAACACGCTGCTGTTGGTGGATCATCGTAGTCCCTTTCGCGAGGTGGACGAGGTGGACGAGGCGGACGAGACGTGTGCCAGTATTACGGCGTTTGGGTCTGCCTCGAGCTTTTTGGAAGTGGTCCGTGAGCCATGTCCTAAATTACTTGTCGACTCGATTCCCCAATATACGGGAAACAGCCAAGTGGCAAAGGAGCGGTTTGCGGATCTCAGATATGAGTCTGTTGACAAGCTCCGGTCCCGGTCGCCCGTCAGTGATTGCGAGTTTGCCAATCTTTGGCGTCTTCACGGAGGCATTGAGATCGATAATGTGGCGTATATCCTTGCCAAACAACTGGTGCACGATATTATTTGCGACGTGCTAACTACTGCGGTTGCGTCTCGTCTGGACTTGTGCAAACTCGACGGTTCACAAGTGTATGCCCGTCTAGGATCCACCCAAGAACCGCTGGCTGTGGTTGAGTCTGTTCTGTCGCGATTCTCAACATCCTTGCCCACAGGTTCGTGTATGTTATTATTCTATTCGTGGTTGGTTGAAAAAAAAAAAACTATTCTTACTAACAGTTCTACTAGCTCTATACAGTTTAGATGACGTTTCAGTGTGTAAATGGTTTGGCGTTCACACTCTTCATAGCCAATGTCGTTCCAAACCCATTGCAATCGACTTATTCCTGTGCAAATGGAGAGATTCAATCCCCATTGTTGTAGACTGGCCCATGGATATTTCATTATTAACCGGCTCCTACATCTGTCCAACTGCATCCACCATTCGGTACTTTACTCTGGACAATCTTTCCCACAACCCCAAGGTACGATTCCAGCAACTACTGACGGCCAAGAGTTCCTGGGAACTATGTGAGATTGAGCCGTTTATTGCCGACATTCGAAATCCCAATGTCAAGCTGGATAGTTTTGTCATGAAATATGCCCGTCGCAAGGCAGTGGGGAAGAAGGTCATGGTAACAGCACGTTAAGGTCATGTAACTGCATGTTCACTGCATGCTCACAGCACGTTCGCTGCACGTTGATCTACGAGAAGGGTTGTCTGGTGATTATCCGGCCCACCGCCGTCCGGACCACTGGTAGGTGTGAGTGTGAGTGTGAGTGTGATCTGTGGCTGTCAGCTGTAGCTGTAGCTGTAGCTGTAGCTGTAGCTGTAGATGTCCCTCTCTATACAGCTTAGTGCCGGTGGAAACTAAATCTGAGACCAGTTGCGTCCATGTCGGCGTCCTTTCATCTCTTGTCCTTACGGAGATTTCCGTCATGCACATGTAACGTTATTCCGAGTAAATCTCCGTCTGCATTGGACTCATTTTTTTATTATTTAAATAGCAAGCCCTGGTACCATATTCTTGTCATAACTTCAATCAATTAACAATGTCCATTTCTACAACCATTGAAAAGCAAAACGAAACGGTGTCTGAACTAGACGAAGATGAAGATCTCCTGGTGAGTACAAAGTGCAAACTAAAAAAAGGAACAGAGCTGACTCAAGGCTATGGACCACTACGGGTGCAAGTGCGACAACGAAAATAGTTGGTGTCAAGTGAATACCATCACTCCACCAACTTGATTGAACTCGTACTTGCTGAGATCATACCGTTTGAACTTGTTATCAGGTTAAGACCTGCGTAAGAAAAGTGTGCCCATTTGCTTTTGAGTCCTTGTTTTCTAACTACAAACTTGTGTGGGCCTTTTGTTGGCCCACGGATTTGTGTTGTGATTTTCTCGTTTAGCTTAGCTTGGGTTATAAACAGACTCTGTTAAGATGTTATTCAATTGTGGAGAATTTCTCGGCCTCATTCACGGCCGTAGACACTATTTCAGGACTTCGGGGCCTGTTTGTGTTCGGGCTGTACTTGGGTGGGCCCCAGGCATACTGGGCAACCTATTTGATTTCGGCCGTGTTCATTCTCATCACTGCTTGTGTTTTGGCAGAAACTTGTTCTGCTCTCCCCGCCGCAGGGTCCATCTATCTATGGGCAGCTGCAAGTGGCGGACCTAGATTCGGTAGATTGTTTGGTTTTATTGTCGCGTTTTGGTCCAGTACCGCCTGGACAAGTTTTATTGCTAGCAATTCCCAAGTGGCTGCTAATTATATGTTTTCAGAAGCAAAGGTGTTTGGACTGGATTTTAATGTCAACGTCAAGGATGTCAAGTTTAGGGCCATTCAGTGGATTGTCGCCGAAGTTATTCTTGGTCTATGTCTATTAATCAACTATCTACCTCCTAAACACTATAAACATGTGTTTAGAGTGTGCATGATTATTGTCATTGTGGACTTTCTCCTCAATATTATATGGCTGCCAATCGGTGTTAGTAAGACTTATGGGTTTCAAAAGGCCGATTTCGTGTTCAAGGATTTCGAGAACCAGACTGGCGGCGCTCCCAACTCTTGGACTTGGATGTTATGCTTTTTCGCCACTGCTGGAGTTCAAATCGGCTTTGATGCCAGTGCTCATGTTGCCGAAGAAACAAAACATGCTAGTGTCACGGCTGCAAAGGGTCTCATCTATTCGGCGGTTGCTTGTACGTTGATGGCATGTCCCATTATCCTCATTTTCCTGTTTTGTACCCCGGATTTAGACATTCTCTTCAGTTTCGAGGCGCCCCAACCGTTTGTGCAAATCTATGCCCTGGCTCTGGGCAAACGTGCCCATTGTTTCATGACCGCCATTGCCGTGTTAAGCACTTTGGCCAGTTCCATTGTCTCGATTGTGGCTGCTTCTCGGCTCGTGTATGCTATTGCCAGAGACGGAGTTCTGCCGTTCTCGGGCTGGATCAGCCAAATCTCCCCCAAGACCAACCAGCCCAAGAATGCCATTACTTTTATTGGAGTTGTCGCTGCCATTCTACTGTGTTCAATTCTGCCCAGTTCGCTGGCCTTCCAGAGTCTGGTCTCCATCGCCGGCGTGCCTACTGTCAGTGCTTGGGGCCTGATTTCGTTTGGTCGCTTCTTTCTCAGCAAGCCCACTGCCTTCAAGCCCAAGTTCTCGCTGGGCCCGTTCTCTCGCCCCTTCCAGCTCATTGCCTTTGTGTGGAACACGTACCTCGCTGCCGTTCTGTTCTCTCCGCAGGAGTTCCCCGTCACCGGCCACAATCTCAACTATGCTCCTGTAATCATGGGCATCGTCACGCTGTTTGCTCTCGTGTCGTACTTTGTCATTCCCGAGGGCCGCTGGCTCAAGCTCAAGGCAAACGTTCTCGGAGGCGACAACGACGACGTCCCTTCGACTGAGCAGTCCACTTGACCTCTCGTTATAGAATAATATATACATGTACTCTAGCTGGTGTTGGTGGGGACGGGGGGGTTCGCCTCCGGCGGCTGGGCGCTGCCCAGACCCGTGGCTCCGCTTCGCGGAGGGCTGGGTGTTTGGAGCACGCTGGTGGAGTGGGCCTGAACGTCGATCGAGAGCAGGGGCCTGTCTATCCATTCCAGTGCACAGCCAGCCAGCCTGATCGACGACTACAACACCGTGTGGGCTACGTGAAGTGAAGTGAACCCCAATACTGATCACTCGATCGCCATTCAGCCATATTACTCACTGACAACAATAGGGAGCTACCCCGAGACACACCTCGCGATGTTGCACTATTGTACTGCTCCGAGTGCCCAACTATCGACCCAGCTCGTCCCTGTCAGGGTCTGTATCCATGTGATTTATGGAAAACCCTGAAGCTACTGCCCCTCCCCCACCACCCCCTCTTCGGAGAGGGGCCTGGCTGCCAGTCAGCCGCTTGTCACCGTTGGATCGCCCAGCTCTTTCTGCATAATTAGACTGTTTACTCCTCTGCTAAATATATATTAATAGGTCCAGCAGGTCAGGAAACAGTCTGGGAGCAATAGTCGAATTTGTTTCATAAACGACTATAACGGCTAACGGCAACGGCGAAGTTCACTCACTGGACCTTGATTTTGTAATAAAAAACTCGACTTGTCACTCTAGTGAGTTTGTCATTCACTTACGATATCTCCTCCACTACCACCACCAGTACTACTAACTCCAACTTGTCTGCTGTGCTCATACGTACTCCTCGATAGAAGCAGAAGATAAGCAAACCCAGTGGGACCCTTGGTTAGCGATTGCCAAATTTATCGACTGTGTACATCTATCTTCCTATGACTGTTGTTTGACCCCGGTCCTCCCCCTGCCCCCTGTTCATGGATTTGTTTTGTCGGTTTTGCCATGACTGATCATTCGTCTCTTCCGTCTGTCAATAATGTCAAAGCAAGATTCGAACAAATGGCGGTTGCCGAAGACCCGGCTCCAACTGCTAGAGCCATTAGCTATAGTCTATCTATGCCGGTAGAAACAACCGCATTGGCCGGACTCGGATTCGCAACTGCCGAATCAAGATCAAAAAGCGTTTCGGCCATTCCTATCAAGAAACAGCCTCCTGGTGCCCCTCCCAAACCAGCAAGGTTGAGTTCATATCACACCCGCTCTCAGAGTAATGTTGCTCCATCACAGACTGACCCGAGTAGTATCCCATCCTTGGTGATCTCGGACAATGGTCCTCCATCGCTAATGCCTCGTCCTCAAGTACAGGACAGATCTGTCTCTCCTCCAGTACCTCCTCCTCCACGTATGGCGACCCCTATAAATGGGAACACATCACCAGCGCTAAGAACCCAAAGCCCAGTGCAGGTTTCTCCGTCACCTCCACCTCCGCCACCACCACCACCACCACTTGTGGTACGTAGTCCTCAACCACGGCTGTCAAACCCTCCTCCAGTCTTACCGCCAAGACCTCACCAGAATGAAGTACATACTCCTGATCATTCAGACCAAGCATCCTCGTCATATCCCAATCTGACACTTGCACTTCATCAGCAAACACTCCTGACACCGCCGATTCTACCGCCTCGGCCTGTGAGAAGCGTATCTCCACATGAACTATCACCTCTTCTAACTGTGCCTCGTGTCAATGACAACAGTGACCCTTCCATATCTGATTCCGACAATGAAAGTGAAGCGAATTCAAATGGCAGCAACTCTAACTTGACTAATCCAACCGCCGCGGCATCTTTAGATTATAGTTTTACTTATTATGGATGTCCAGATTCTTCTCAGGCCAGTAGAAGACCGCCTATTTATGAAGGCATGTTGCATTCAATTCAGTTGTCGTCTTCTGCAAAAGGAGAAGCCAAAAGAACCGTGTCCACGTTTGGTAAGAATGCTTGTGTGTCTGGAGGTTCCACTACAACCATTTATGACACTCAAACTGGTGACCAAATATGGTCTTTGACTCATTCAGACACTCGGGTCACTTGTGTTGGATACAAATCCGAAGACGGGAATACCCTTTGGCTCGGCACCCGAGATGGCCTATTGTGGGAAATCGACCTCTGTCAGGGATCTGGTTCCATTGTCATGAAACGGTCCAATGTTCATCTTACTCCAGTGGTTCTTATTCATAAAAACGAGGAAACTCATGAAATGTGGACCCTGAGTGAAGACGGCAAGATCTGTATTTGGACTAATTGTGACCTGTCGAGTGTTCCCAAAACGTTTCGAGTGACGCCCAATTTCAAAGCATTTACAGTAGCTGGATCTACTCTTTGGATCGGTCGTAACAGACAGATATTTGTTTATCAACCAAGCAGTTTGGCAAATGTACCTTTTCTTCTAACATCCAGACCGATTATCGCATCTTCGTCTGCAACTGCAACTACTGCTGCTAATCCCTCAATTGTGCCTCCTATGACTGCTACAACTACAGCTACTGGTTCTAATTCCAGCTACAGTTCGATTTCTACTCCTACCGCAGGTCCGACGACTACTAATGGTAACAGTTTGATTGGAGAATTTGGCTGTGCAGCATATCTATATAACATGCCCGATCGAGTATTCTTTGGCCATGATAACGGGTGTATTTCGATTTACTCTGTGAGTGAATTGTCATTTATCGACACAATCAACGTTTCAATGCATAAAGTGTGCTCCATGTGTGGAGTAGGCAACTATCTGTGGATTGGTCTGAAAAACGGAACGATTCTCGTGTGCGATGTTTCTACGACTCCCTGGACGATTCGTAAAGAATGGAAGGCCCATGAAAGTGCGGTAACGACCATCGACTGCTTTGATGATCTAGATCTTTCTCAGGTCGACGGAATGTTACCGGTCATTAGCTGTTCGTCAAGCGAAGGGAACGTCGCGTTATGGGATGGTTTATTGAAACATGATTGGATTGGTAAGTTTTTTAAATATGGTGCAAAAAATGGCGCCAAAAAAAATGCTAACGGATCTCTGCTTTAGAACAGGATTTACACAACCATGATATGAGTTTTAGTACTGCCAGACAGGCAACAGTTCAGGTCATAACCTGGAATGCCGGAGCTTCTAAACCAGGAGATCTCAATGGTGAAGACCAACAGAATATAGCTGGTGTTCTAGCTCAAGGCCAAGCAGAGATTATCGTGTTTGGATTTCAAGAACTGGTGGAATTAGACAATACATCAGTTACTGCAAAGTCCATGTTTCATTCGAAACGAAAAAAGGAGAAAGAAGCGGCAGTTGTTACCAATTCGCATATTTCTCATCAATATAAAGCTTGGCAGGACAAGTTGAATCAATTAGTAGCGTCCAATCTACCCGATAGATATCGATTAGTGCATTCGAATAATATGGTTGGATTATTTACATGTGTTTTCATGAAAGAAGTAGCCTGTTCACATTTGAGAGATGTCAAGTCATCAGCAGTTAAGACCGGTCTTGGAGGTTTACATGGTAACAAAGGCGGACTGGCAGTACGAATGGTTGTTGACGATAGTTCTTTATGTTTTGTAAATTGTCACTTGGCTGCTGGCCAATCAGGTGTGTTACAGAGAAACAGTGACATTGAAACCATTTTGGAAACCAAATTCTCTGAAGCTAGTGATAATACCAGTTTCACAAGTAAGGGCATTTTTGTAAATGGAGGTGATGGAACAATGATTATGGATCATGAAATATGCTTTTTCTCGGGTGATATGAACTACCGGATTAATCGTCATAGACAGGTGGCTATCAAGGCTATCCAGGATAATGCCTTGGATCAACTGTTGGAACATGATCAACTTGGATTACAGTTGAAAAAGAATCCGGGTCTACGACTACGAGCCTTCAATGAACATGTGATTTCGTTTGCACCCACTTATAAATTCGATATTGGTACTGATAAATATGATAGTAGCGAAAAGAAACGGGTTCCTGCCTGGTGTGACCGAATCTTTTTTAGAGGTGGTTCAAAGGTTGAGCCCATTAGTTATGATTCGTTTTCGGTGCGGTCGTCTGATCATAGACCAGTAATGGGTATTTATAAAGTGCAATTGAAGACAATCGATGCTGGCAAGAGAAAGGATGTTTACAGGCAGTGTCTATTACGATGGAAGGATTATTTAGAAGGATAAGACGAATATATATATATATATGTTTCAATCGTCACCAGTCGAGCACAACAGTCAGACGTCGTCTACGTCGAAAAGGTCCCCACGTTCGGGCGGGAGTCATGGCAAACGTGAACAGATGACGGCTAACGCGTTTGGCATTGCTAGAAACCGTTTGAAACAGTCTGCTTCTTGTGGATTGTACGGCCTGCGGGCTATGATATGGAAACAACAGATGGGAGATTTTCCGAGGAAGCTCGAGCCGCCTGAAAAACCGGATTCGTACTCGTCGCTGATATACTCGAAACTGGCCTACTGATGGAGAGCCAATGTCGTCTATCAGCACGAGCTTTTTCAACCTTGTGCCAACAAGTCGGTACCGATAACCAGTAGATTTTCTCGGTTCAGGGGGATAGAACATGGCAAGTACAGTGATTGGGCCACAACGTTACATGATATTTAGTACTAGTATACATGAGCTAGTGATTATGGCAACTGTCAACTGTTATTCGACTATTATGGATCATGAAATATATCTATATATCGGCGCGTAATCGGCGCGAAAGTGGTCCGTGATCGGACGTCGCGCCTAGAGCTAAGACTGACAGTTTACCGCCTGCCAATAGGTTCCGAGGTATACGCACGGCTGCAGTTCCCGGGGTATATGCGGTAAATTAGCGGGGAACTTGTAAATATATATATATATATATATATTATAGATAGCTCAGTATTAAACATACCTGACGAATCTCCCTTCTTTTATCAATGTTTCACCAGATTGCACGTAAAAGACTGACGTCTTCAGTTAGATGGGCTGTTGAAAGCCATCACCAAAGACTGTTGTCTACAAGCTCCATACCTCCAAAAGCCAAATTCGATTGGGAAAATCCTCTACGATTAGATACTCTGCTTACAGAAGATGAAATAGCTATTTCGAATGTGGCTAGGGAATACTGTCAGGATAAATTGTACCCTCGAGTGCTGGAGGGATATCGAACAGAGATCTTTGACAAGTCTCTAATGCATGAAATGGGCCAGTTGGGGCTTCTTGGCTCCACTATTGAAGGATATGGATGTTCCGGGGTATCGTCGGTCGCTTATGGGCTGATTGCACGAGAAGTGGAAAAAGTCGATTCTGGGTACCGTTCGGCCATGTCTGTGCAATCGTCGCTGGTCATGCATCCGATTGATGTATTTGGAACCACTGAACAAAAGGAGAGGTTTCTTCCCAGACTTGCTAGTGCCGAGTTAATTGGCTGCTTTGGTCTTACTGAACCCAACCATGGATCTGATCCTGCTTCCATGGAAACCACCGCACGTCCTCATCCCACTAAAAAGGGCGTGTATCTTCTCAATGGAGCAAAGAACTGGATCACCAATTCGCCTATTGCAGATATCGCGATAATCTGGGCAAAACTCAATGGAGAGATCCGGGGGTTTATTGTTGAACGTGATAATGTTGGCAGTGGATCGTTTGCGACTCCAGCCATTAAAAACAAGACGGCTCTTCGGGCCAGTATTACAGGAATGATCCAAATGGACGACGTCGAGGTCCCCGAAGAGAATCTGTTTCCACACGTCAAAGGTCTTAAAGGACCTTTTACCTGTCTTAATAGTGCTCGTTATGGTATTGCTTGGGGTGCCATGGGAGCTCTTGAAGAAGCAATCAAATTGACCCGCAATTACTCTCTTGAACGTAAACAATTCAACAATCCTCTTGCAAAATATCAATTGATTCAGAAAAAGCTCGCTGATGCGCTGACCGACGTTGCCTATGGTCTTAATGCCTGTGTTCAAGTTGGCCGTCTCAAGGACAATAACATTGCTACTCCAGAAATGATTAGCCTAATTAAAAGGCGCAATTGTGACGCCGCCTTGAACAATGCCAGAACGTAAGTTCCTCAATGATCCCACTGTGGATGAACTTTTCTAACAATGTATTTTTTCACAGATTGATGGAGGTGTTTGGCGGAAATGCTGCCAGTGATGAATACCACATTGCCCGTATAGCCCATAACCTTTTTGTTGTTCAAACCTGTGAGTTGTTGTGTTTGTTGCTGTTGGCGCTATCTATACTAACTGATTTTGCAGATGAAGGTCAGAGTGATATCCACGGTCTGATTCTTGGTCGTGCCATGACTGGACAGTCTGCATTTTTCTAATGATTATAATTTTATAATAATTATTTTATTGTATAATTATATATATATTAGAGGTGGACGGCTTGTGCGGCCGGCCGGCCAGCCGCGTTGACCTGAAAAAGTACATGAACCAATAAACAGCTATGCGATTCAACCAACTATAAATCAATAGGCTCGATTGTTGATCAGATAGAAACAACTTTCTGTGTTTTAGCACAGTAACGAGATGCTTTTATACAAACATCAAAGTCATCATGAACCAAGACAATTGATCCGTGCAATGGGATATATGCTTCGGCCAACAAGCAGGTATTTTTCGCTGAAAAGTATACCTGTCAATAGATTTGCGTCGTCGACCTCTTTACCATTAACGGCAGGTTCCGATTTGTTTTTCTCCAACTTTTATTTAAATCAAGACTCGAATAGATGTGCTTCAAGTAGTACGGCCGCCAAATCAGTTAAAATCCTACATCCAAATGTGAGTGCAGCCGCCAGTATTGTAACAACGAAGAACAGTGGTAGTAGTGGTGTCAGTGATAGTACAACAACTCCTATTATTCCCTTTGAAGTGAGAAGTTTAGACCATTCGTCGCCTAGAAAAACCAAATGTGCTAATGAAACTCGGTTCTACGCTCCTTATCTGGCCCTTACCAAACCTCGCCTGACCGCATTGGTGGTTTTATCAGCCATGTCGTCGTACGCTCTGACTCCTTTTGATGCTACTCTATCACAATTGTTATTTCTAACTGTCGGAACGGCACTGACTTCGGGATCAGCCAATGCTATTAATATGGCCCGAGAATATGAATATGATGGACAGATGTCACGGACCCGGACTCGCCCTGTTGTGCGAGGATTATTGACCCCGAACCAAGCTTTTAGCTTTGCTGGGTTATCTGGGACTTTAGGAGTAACGGCTCTTTATTTTGGAGTCAACCCAACTGTTGCCGCGTTGGGAGCTACCAATATAATTCTGTATGGATGGATTTATACCTCGCTCAAACGGAAATCAATCGCAAACACATGGGTTGGTGCTGTGGTGGGTGCCATTCCTCCACTCATGGGATGGGCAGCGTCAAGTAGTTTGACAGATCCAGGAGCCTGGGCACTGGCTGGACTTTTGTATGCATGGCAGTTTCCTCATTTCAATTCTCTAAGTCATAACATCCGCGACGAATATCGACGTGCTGGATATATCATGGCAGCATGGACCAACCCATCTTTGAATGCTCGAGTCGCTCTTAAATACAGCGCAGCCATGTTTCCTCTGTGTATTGCTCTCTGTTACTATAATGTAACTGATTGGTTTTATGCTATTGACAGTGGTATACTCAATGGATGGTTGACATATCTTGCATTCAAATTCTGGACCGAGCAGCGTCATATAGTTGGTCCTGTCATTGAAGCTGGTTCTTCTTCTGGTGGAGGTCACAGTTTTTATGCCCGTAAATTGTTCTTGGGTAGTGTTTTGCATTTACCGGGGGTCTTGGTCCTTGCAATGATTCATAAAAAGGGTCAATGGGACTGGCTATGGCCACACGAGACTGAGTTGGCACCCATACTCGACGAAGATTAGATCAGTGTACATTAGGCATTATGTATATATTATTTTTATTGGCTATGAGGATCAGAATCTGACGGACCACCAGTAATGTAAATGGGTACAAGGCGTGGGAGCACCTTGGAGGTGCTCCGAAACAAAAGACAAGAGAGCGTGGAACAGAAGATAAAACCGAAAGTGCGGCCGTATTCGTCTGTATCCTTGTCCACTCTAAAGCCATTTGGTGCGCGAGTCACAATAACTAGAATGATATAATAAATTTCTATTCCTCGTGTCGTGTGTCTCCGCGAAGCGGAGCAACCAGGTCTGGGCGGAGCCCAGCCGCCGGAGGCAGGCCCCATGCCCCAGGCCAGACGCGCCAGCGCGCCAGCGCGCCAGCGCGCTTCTTCCACCTTTAAGATCAACCAGTTCGTCTAATCATCATGTTCCTGGAGTTAGTTTGCAAATGTATTTGCCTTGTTCACAAACAATAGACTTGAATAGCTCACTACTAGGTACGGGGAGACAGAGGGAATCTCATAGGTTTCGGACGTCGAGCTCGAGAAGAAACCAGTATCAGAATTCTGGAGCCAATCAGAACAACCCTGGTACCAGCTCAGGGGGACCATTCAACAGCTCCACCAACAATAATATCAATAATAGTGGTTCAAACACAGCCAGTTTTATTGCGAATTTTCACGACTCTTCATATCACCCTCCTGCTGATGGATTGACAACACAGGGGACTAGTCGATTCTGTATCACCAACCAATATGCTGGTGTTGACGAATGGGGTTACGGAATGTGGCCAAGGCTTCCAGTCAAGGATATTCACAACATAGAGCGAGACGAGGAGTTTCGAAACAAGTACCTGTTGCGTATACAAGAATTCGGCTATGATTACCTTCGGCCTCCGGGAATTAGGCATACAATGCGATCATTGTTAGAACGAGACGCTGCAAGCGACGAAGATAATGAAGCTTTGAGAGAAGCAGACCTCGATATGGATGCTGGTGCGCATCAACAAGAGGATCCAGAGATGGCAGCACCAGGAGTGGGTCATCGACAACAAACAAGACTGGAGTTTGAGAATGAAGAAAATGACGGCGATGTTGGAAACACTAGTGATGATATTGGAAATGATCGAATTGTACAAGAGGACCAAGAGAATGAAGATGGACAACAAGAGCTTGTTGACTTGGATGCCGAGGTGCCAGAGGCAGGCGATAATTCCTATGATGATAGTTATGATGAAAATGAATACCAAGAGGGCTTCATGGCTGAAGAGATCTATGGTGACGGAGACGGAGAAGACCACGATGATGTGGATGAGGAACAGGTGTTTAATGTTGATCTAGTCACTACCCCAGTACCGGCTAATGATCAAGGAAACAATAGCTCTACGAATATCTACGGCTCTGTTGATATAATAGATGACAGTGATAATGAGCAGGAAATGGATCTTAGTATAATGTCTGTTTAGTACTTGTATAGCGAATTAAGTTAATACGGTGTTACCAGCAGTTTTATACTACCCTATTTGAATGGTTCTTGAATAAAGTGCACGCAATCCACTTCCTGGGTGTACCCTGCGAAAGGGAGCGGAAGGGGGGCCTACAAGCGTAATAGAGGTTCATGACTGCATATTAAGCAAATATAAACAAACCTACCTAACTAATAGAGGTTCATAAGTGTATATTCCACAATCATGCAATGAGGTAAAAAATGATTCTGACGAGGGTCGAACTCGTGACCTTATCGGAAATCATCAGAACAATCACGTGATTATTTGATGTGAACGATACGTGATAACCACTACACCACAGAACCTTTTTGTTGACTTTTAAAAGTTTGTCTCTTACTTCAACAGTGCGTCTGGGTTTCCGGGTTCTAATCAAGGGTTCGGTGTGATCCGGGAGGGATCACTCCTTGTGGGAGGGATCACTCCTTGTGGCCGAATGGTTACGCTGCGATCCCAGGCGTCAGGTTGAAACTTAGTTTTCAAGCTGTGGGTTCGAATCCAGGTCTACACTCACAAAGTTCATAACGACTGCTTATGACGTCAAATTGGCAGCCGGCCATCGCAGCGGGAAGCGTAAACTCCTCAGATGCCAGGTTGTCCTGTCTAAGGTCTGTAAACGCCGCAAAGACTACGGTTTTCCCTCTCAAG
>JAJMIG010000224.1:0-15404 GCA_030583365.1 Sugiyamaella japonica | reverse complement strand
CAGACCTACAAACACAAAGTACAAATACTTCAGGCAGAAGTACCTACGATACCATCGTGATGACCCATAGATAGGAGGGGGTCCTATCTGAAACTGCAGAACAAGAGGACCAGTAGAGAGCGGTAAGCTCCACGAGGTTATTATATAAGAATATTTTCCCCTATATAGTAATTGATTACGAAGATAAAAAAAAAAAAAGTTGGCAGTTCGCCAGTTAGCGAGTTTGCTAATCATGACTCCACCAATAATCCTACTCTGATTCTTCAAGAGTGTTTCATGACCTCCGCTGCCGGCCATCACCGCACAATCTGAGCTTGCATTTGCTTGCTGATAGTTTTTTAAACATTACGTTCTTCCGACCTCTTGGTACGGCTGCGATGCGCGATTCACGATTCACGATTCACGATTCACGATTCACGATAGATAACGATAAGATCAGTGTCCGATCACACACCTACTTGACATCTCCTTATAATATGAGTTCAGATTCGGTATATGAAGCCGCTCAGCAAGTACGCGAGGCGATTTCCAATCGTCTGCCTCAAGAACTGAAACAGCCAAAAGTAGCGATTATTTGTGGAACAGGACTCGGAGGTATCACGAATGATCTTCAGGAACCAGTGGTGTCGATTCCGTACGAGGAAATCCCCCATTTCCGAACATCAACAGGTATGAAACGTTGATAGTACGGTGCTGGTAATACTGCATTGTAACTAACAAACATATCTTGTAGTTGCTGGACATGCTGGCAAATTGGTTGCTGGCCTTTTAGGACCCAAAAAAACCCCTGTGATTTGCATGGCAGGAAGACTGCACACTTATGAAGGCTATGATATCAAAGACACGGTTTTCCCCGTGCGAGTATTTGCCGCGCTACAGATCCAATACCTCATTGTAACAAATGCTGCTGGAGGACTCTGTCCTCAATACAAGGTGGGTGATCTCATGTTATTGGATGACCATGTGAATATCCCTGGCTTGGCTGGCTTACATCCTCTCAAAGGTCCGAACGATGATAGACTGGGACCACGGTTCCCGGCATTGAGTGATGCATATGATCATGAGCTACGTGCTGGATTCTTTGCAGCAGCAGAGTCCCTTGGAATCAAACGGCCCATTCATGAAGGCACGTATGCGTTTGTCAGTGGGCCAACATATGAAACGAGGGCCGAAGTGCGGTTCCTATTAGCAATTGGCGCCGACGCCGTGGGCATGAGTACTGTTCCAGAGATCATTGTTGCTCGTCACAGTGGCATCCGTGTTCTGGCTCTAAGTTTGATCACCAATGCTGCCGTTGTAGATAAAGTACCATCGGGTCGTCAACCTCTCAATAAGTCACTTGCTGAAGGTATGGCTACTCATAAAGAAGTAGTAGAAGCCGGCAATGAAGCCGCAAAGGATGTTCAGGCCATTGTGGCCAAGTTGGTGGGTGAGTTATAGTGTATAATTACATTTATAATATGAATATATGTATGTATATATATATTACTCGTCAATAACACCAGCCGATTCCCATTCACCAGACAAGTTCTCTTTCCAGAGCGTGACTTTGTTATCGCCTCCAGACACAGCCAGAATATTGCCAGACAGAGACCAACTGACTCTCCAAACAACGTCGGGAAACCTGTCGCTTTTTAAAAGAGTCTTTTTCCAGGGCCCGGACCCTTCCTGCGTCCAGATTATAACTGTTTTGTCTTGTGAAGCAGATGCAATATACGACTTGGAAAGTACCGATGGAGACCAAGCCACATCGCGAACCCAGTCCGTGTGTCCCTCGAGAGTCGCTTCTTCTACATAGCTATTGATCGAAGTGTCGAATTTCCAAATCTTGACGAGATTGTCACATCCTCCAGAAACAAATCGCCGAGTATCTTGAGACGACGTTGAAGTTGAAGTTGCTGCTGCTGCTGCTGCTGTCGCAGTTGTATTGTCACCATTGCTTGGTGGACTTGAAGCCAAGCCGGCAGCCGAAGGACCAGTCTGAACAATCGAGCTACTAATCGAGGGTGGAGCCCAAGACGCCGAATTCACGCCTACAGCATGAGCCGGGAACGAGATCGAGTCAGGCTTTCCATCGTCCTTGAATTCCACAATCGACACTTTGCCATCCGAAGAAGCACATAATAATAATGCTCCGTATTCTTGAGGCGCCCACGATACTGAATTCACCGACGCCTGATGAACAGCATGCTGGGCAATATTCGACCACTGGCCATTGTCTTCTCTCCAGATGAACGCTTTGCCATCGTAAGACGCCGACGCGAGAATGACGCCAAATTTCGGATGTGCCCAACTGACTTGCCACACGGGACCGTCATGGCCTCGAAGTGTGTCAATGAGTCTTTGTGTTTCTCCATCAATCTCAAAGATCTTGATTGTTTTATCTGAAGAGCAAGTAGCAAGACGTTTTCCGTAGTAGTCTAGTACCGCATCATGGATGAGGTCGTTATGGGCATTGCCGATAGAGACCATTTTTGTATGAAATGCTGCAGGGATGGGTTTAGTCCAAGCAAGTATTTATAGGTAATGAGATGTTAACAAATCTAATAACCGCTGGTGTAAGATGTGGGACTGGCAGATGTTGATATTTCATAAACTGCCACGCATATATGGATAAATATGTTGCTAAGGGGCATCAGTATGCATATAGGGGGACAAACCTGTTGGGCCCCTTATAGTGATTTATAATGAATAATAATAATAATAATAATAATAATAATAATAATAATAAAATAATAAAAATAGGGCTGACCCTGGGCTTTTCTTGGTAGTTTCTTGTTTACGATGCTGGTCGAGCATCGTAGCGCTTACTGGCCGCAGGCCACAACGATAGACTTTACTACAACTAATAAAAAACACAGGCCCAGGTCAGTCCCATTGGAACTGCTATAAATACCGCGCTGAGTAGCCGCGTCCATCTTCACCATCTAGATATTATAATTATAATTGTAATTGTAATTATCCATTGATGGTCTACAATGTCGGATGACTTGAGATCAAGTGTTAAAGAATATTTGGAAGGTCTGCCAGATGTGATTCTCACTCGTCTATACAAATCACCCGCAACATGCCTGGCAGTGTTTCGGCTGCTTCCTGCGCTCGCTAAAATGCTAATCATGACCATTTTGTTTCGAGATGAACCAATGCACATTAGTGAAATTGAAACGTTTGTCAAAACGAAATCCAGAAAAGTCCAGGTGGAATCTCTACAAAAGCTAAAGGGCTTACATCTGATCACAGAAATTCGTCGAGATAGAACAATTAGGCTCAGTCCTACCTTTAAAGATAGCTTCCGATCTGCCTTGACCACAGGACCAGCAAATCAGTCTTTTGGCGTACCGTGTGATACTGAAGACAAACATAAAGTGGACATTGCATTTCTAGATAAACATGCCAGCTCGAAATGGGAGGGCATTCTGCATTTCATGGTCGGCACAGAGGGCACGGGCTCGTTTGGCAGCGGTAGCGCTCCTCCTCCAGGTGAAGGTGTATTATCATTACTACAGCATAGTGGTCTAATGGAAAACAATTCAAATGCATCCGACTCTTTAGTTGGCAGATTAGATTCCATTGGTGGCATGAGAATCTCCAGTCGGGGGTTCCAATTTCTTCTTCAGTCGGTAAACGCCCAAATCTGGACCTTGTTATTACAATATCTGAACATGGCTTCCAACCTTCAAATGGACCCTGTTGATGTTTTGAATTTTATTTTTATGCTTGGCTCGCTGGAGCTCGGCAAGGACTATTCTTTATCAGCACTGAGCGATACTCAGATCAAAATGCTCGAGGATCTCCGGGATTTCGGTCTGGTGTATCAAAGGAAATCGTCTTCTAGACGCTTTTATCCCACTCGCTTAGCGACCACTCTGACATCATCGGATTCCAGTGCCCTTCGATCTGCGTCGTCATCAATGGACGTGGCCATTAACGAAGCTGTTGCTTCTGGAGGCGGGGCCAACCCCAATCCCGGCTCGTCGTCCAATTCTCTCATCACAAACACTCCAGGAGACGCCGGTTTCATTATCCTGGAAACAAACTTCCGTCTGTATGCATACACCGACTCTCCTCTTCAGATTGCTGTGCTTAATCTGTTTGTTCACCTGAAGAGCCGTTTCGCAAACATGATCACTGGGCAAATCACTCGAGATTCGGTGCGACGAGCTCTCGTCAACGGTATCACAGCAGATCAGATCCTCACCTATCTCACTGTATACGCTCATCAGCAGATGAAGAAAAACGATCCTATTCTTCCTCCGACCGTCATGGATCAGATAAAGCTGTGGCAGCTTGAAATGGATCGTATCAAGGCAACTGATGGGTTTCTGTATACTGCCTTTTCCAGTTTTGAAGAGTATGATCTAGTAGTGACCTATGCATCTGAATTAGGCGTGCTTGAGTGGCAGGATCCCAAACGGTGGCGCTTTTTTGTCACTCGAGAGGGAAACGCCCAAGTGGTGGAATTTGTCAATCGTCGAAAGACAAAATAATTATTCATTTGCATACAACGGATGTTAGAAATCTTTAGGAAGTTCGATGCGTATAAAAACAACGCGCAAACTGAAACGAGAAGACTGTCTATATTCCCGGACTATATTAACCAGCCACTATAAGAATTTGAAGTGGGTGGTGGTAAGTTTGCCGGGAGGAGGGGGGATCCAGGTCATGGTCATGACCGGATAGGTCGTAATCAGTTCATTATATGTACATATATATATAGAATCATAAGCATCATAATAAAAGACCACCTTGGGTGTGTCCTTTTTGTGTCAAGCCAGCGCCAGTCCCTTGCGGACGGCCTTTTCAAGTCCTTTAACCCATGACTGGCTTTCTTTTTTATTTACAAGTAGCAACACTCGGCCACGAGATCCAACGCGTCCTGTACGTCCTGCCCTGTGAAGCAGGTCTGCAGACGAATATGGCAGGTCGTACAGAATGATATTACGAACACGATTTGTATCGATTCCTCGAGCCAACAGATCGGTCGCCACAAGCACACTGAGTTTCACGCCTCCAGATTCTTCCACACTTTTGGCAGGGGAAATAAAATCCCCAATAAGCTGGGAGCGTTCGCTTGGTTTGACCGACCCCTCGACACCAGACGCCACAAACCCATCAGTATTGAGTTCTTCTACAATAGGCGCCACCGATTCCTTGTGATTCACAAATACCATGACTCGCTTCATAAGACCGTCCTCGCTACCATCATGATGGATAGCAAATAGAGCCTGCTTAAGAGCGAGCATTTTATTATCCATATAAGGAGGTCGGAACACTTCCACTACACGGAAATCAATATGGCCTGGTAGCTTGTGGATTTTAGGCGATACCAAACGTATAGTATCGGGAAACTTCTCTCGTAAAATGCGGTCAAACTGTCGCGGGATCGTGGCAGTACAGAAAATCAAGTCCAAAAGATTTGGCATCTGTTCAATCGATCCTAACGTAGCATCCCGAAACGAATCGTTCATCAAAGAATCAGCTTCATCAACAACCAGAAACTTACACATTTGTAAATATTGTTCGCTTTGCAACGATCTATTTTTCGAGAATTGGGCCAGCTTATCTGGAGTACAAATCATAATATCCATTCCTTTAGAAAGACGAGCATGGATCTGTCGTATTGCCGTGTTTGGTAGACATGCGAGACAACTAATGCGCATTGACTCTTTAATCTGTAGAATTACAGAGTATACCTGAGCTATAAGCTCCACACTAGGCACAAGAATAATTGCTCTGGGACCAGGCATGGTCCTTATTATACTGTATTCCGAGGAGGCCTCTTCTTCCTTCAATTTTGACAATACAGGAGCAAGATAAGCAAGAGTTTTCCCTGATCCAGTTTCAGCTGCCATGAGCCAAGTGTTTTGCTGTAATGGATTCTTTCTTCTGGCCTGAATAGCCTTGACGGCCAATGTCTGGATCGGAGTTGGTTTTACATTCTCCACATGGCCCAGTAACGAGTCCATAATGATGCTTCGAACCGACGAGTCAATCTTCAAGGCTTCAAAACTGTCAACTTTGGAGAGCAGATTGCGATGCGAGTCTCTAAACTTGTGGTCCATTTCATACAAGACGGAGAACTTGCTAGAACCGACTGTGGCGGTAGCCGACGAAGATCCACTAGGAAAAAACGATTTCTTCCTTCTACGCCCACGCCCACCACTATCGGTCTTTATGACGGCAGCAAATCTTGGCCTACTAGCTTTGAACCCTTTGACGGCATGTTTGGAGACATTTGGAGACAGACTAAGTTTGCGAGCTACTTTGATTTTAGAAGAGTAAGCCCTAGAACCGAGCTGGCTACAACTGTCAACCCTGGTCATACCCCTAGTAACCTCAGTAAAACGCAATAGCGTTGTACCAAATGCAAAAAAGTCTTTCATCTTTAAAAAGATGAGTTATAGATGTTAAAACACTGACTCCATGGAGTCTGATCTGAAAAAATGAATAAATTCCAGGGCTAGGGCGGGGTGAATAGGGAAAGGATCGTTGTACTGGGTTCTTATAGGCACGACTATATAAGCACGAGAGGATATATTTGGCCATTATCGATACTATTACTGCTCAATAATGAACATCTGATGAGTAGTATCAGTGGTTAATTATGTTATGGTAGAAGCTAGTTTTGGGTCCGGCATACGCTCCGTTTGTGGGCGTCGTGGGCGTCTCCGACTGGAACCCAAGAGCATGAACAAACACCTCGTCTTCTACAAGAGATGGCGCTACATAAAGATAACACCACGAACCCCAGAACAATCAAGTTTATTGCAAACAATGCCCATAGTCTTATTTACTCACATTCATACCGTTATTGACGGTCATGATTCAGGCAAGGGTTATTAACCAAAACGGGGTCGTGAAAAATTACAGGGTCCTCTCCATTATTGATTACCCTACTTTTACTAGCTCTGTTTAACAGCTCTGAAACTTCTTTGATACTGTATTAGACCATCTTTCAGTGCCATTGTTGGATTGTTTTGCGGTGCTCATTTGGCTTGGTAGCTATTCGTTCCGTGTCTCCTCTTTCGCTATGGGCAAGAAGCAGCCTATTGAGGATCTCCTCAACCAGCTGAAAATCCATTCCAAGTCAGATGACCATGAGTTTGTTCTTCAGTGTGCTGATAACATTCTATATCAGTTACCAGAAGATGAGAATGCTCTCCGTTCGAAACTCGTGGCTCTGATTAAATTGGATAAGTTCGAGTTGGGTCTGAAGCTTGTTAAAGAACACAATCAGCTGGCCAGTCAGTGTCCGATAGAATATGCCTATATTCTCTACAAAACGGAAAATTTCACGCAGCTCTTTGATGAATTCGACGATTTCAACGGGGAACAAAACGCAACTAGAGCTGTGGTCCATATTCTGGCACAGGCGAGATATCGCCAGGAAGACGTGGTCAAGGCTCAACAGCTGTATGATAGGATTGCCCAGACCTCTGCACCAGCTAGTATGGCCAACGAACCATCAGACTTGTCTGTTAATCTTTCGGCGGTCGCTGCGTTGAAATCTATTGTAGGAAAAGCGTCCACTCCTGATGATAATGGCATTATGGCCATTAACACTAAGGATTTATCATATGATCATTTGTTCAATCTTGCCACTGAAAATATCGGACGTGGAAAATATACCACTGCCCTTGATCTTTTGAGAGAAGCGCAAATGACCTGTAAAGACTCGCCTTATTTACAGACTCCTCAGGAGATTGCCGATGAGGTTGCCCCCATTCTCATTCAAGCCGCATATGTGAATACCATTCTCAATAACAAGAGTGAGGCATTATCGATTCTTGAGGAATCGGTCAATATCCAGGGGTTGTCTCCAGGCCTAGTGAAACTTATTTCCGTTAACAATCTGTTGGCCTTGAAGGAACAGGAACAGGGCGCGACTTCCAGTTCTACCGATCCAACCGAAACGCTTACTGACTCTATCAATAGAGTCAAATCGAATCTCAAATCTCTTGTAGAGCTAGACGCCAGTGAGGGTAGTCCCACTGAGGTCAAACTGCGCATGAATAGCTTACAAAGATCTCTCATATCTCATAACAAACTAGTTCTCCAACTCAGATCAGGCAGGGATATCACTTCGTCAGCCAATCATTTTGTCCATGAACACCCCACTAAAGTAGGTATCAAGTCGCTTGCTGTGGTTAGCAAAATCCACGATGGTGATCAAGAAAACAGCGACAACAGGAATCACAAAGCAACTACCAAAAAACTTTGTGAACTTCTTACCCGAACAACGGCCCCGCTAGCACTGCCAATTGGCTTGGCTCTTGCTCAGGTCTATATCAACAACAACAACATAGATTCAGCAGCAGAGGCTCTAGAAATGGTCTTCAAACAAGGTCTGATCGATTCGTCTTCTAGCAATGCTTCACGATATCTGCCTGGATTAATAGGGTCTCTTGTCAGCGTATACTCTCTGCAGAACAGAGCCAGAGCTGCCATAGATTTGATTGCCAAGGCGTTTAAAGCCTGGTCTTCGCAGAAGTCGATCACGCATAGCGATTTAACTCTCCCTGCTTCCATTCTTGCTGAATCGAATGTTTCCGAGTATCAGGCCGTGGCTTATGAATATTTCAAGAGTCAGCATTCTATTGATCCCAGTTCCTTGTCACTCTCTGCTGGACTGCTGAGCACGGGCAATGCAGATGTCGTTGAAAGCTACGAAGCCATATCCTCCAGGGCGTCTCTTCCCACAGTGGCCAACCTCACTGCTAACATTGATGCCAGCACACTGAATGAGGCTGGAGTCGCTCATCTTCTCAAGCGTAATGCCGCCTTCGATCTCCCGTTGAGTAAGCGTCGCAAAACGACCATGTCGGTCAAAAAGCGGTCCAAGCTTCCTAAGGACTATGATCCATCCAAGCAGCCAGATCCAGAACGCTGGCTGCCCAAAAGGGACCGTAGCACCTGGAAGCCCAAACGTAAAGATAAACGTAGTGCTGTTAAATCCACACAAGGTGGAGCTGTTGACAATACTACTGAATCTGCCATTCAACAGCAGACTTCGACGGTTGTACAATCAAAAACAACCTCGTCTGCCGCTAAAAACAAGAAGAAAAAGAAGTCAAAGCACTAAAAAAAACTTTGTTTATGTAACTATGTTTTTTGTAAATCTATTTTTGACGATCCTTTTGCACCTCTTTTCAAAGTTGCATACTATAAATAATACAAATGCTATATATCTATGCGAAAAGACTATCTTCTTCACGGAGATATTCGCCAATATCACTCTGTCTGAATGTAACAATCGCATTTGGTTCGACTCGGCGCGACTCGGCCGTCGATTTGGCGGCAACTCCAAAACCTAGTGGAACATCATTCATGGCATATACTATTAGCCCACTATGTTCAGGAATGTCTTCACTCATTCTTCCAACATGGGCCTTCAACACATGATTACCATACAGAAAGGGCATTTCTCCGTTCGGCTTGATCCACACCTTGTGCTGGGCATGCTTAGCAAGGATTTCCAACGACGTCACATGGAGTCTGAATTTGCCTGTTTTAGTGAACTTTCCAAGGCAGATGCCCAACGACATGAGATTTGGCCTGGCAATACATGTAGCGAACTTGGCCAGCTTTTCACTGACATAGTACACTCGGTCTTTTTGTACTCGGAAGCAATAGAGTTCGTCTGACCGGTTTATTAGAGCTGCGATATTGCGCCCGATGTAGCCCGCGAGCTTTTCGAAAACCACTTTAGTCTCTTCTTCAGTCAGCTGTCTCATTTTACTAAGAGTATGGGGGGTAAAGTTGAGAGAAATCTAAGAGCTCATCAGATCACCGAGAAGCTAATTTAGATATTATTTTTTTAGGTGCGGCTGTAGCGTGGAGATTATTTTCAGGGTCCTGCGTTTATGCAGGGACTTATATGCTATATAATATATATACTGCTATCACCCACTCTCCACTCGCACCACTCGCACCATTATTAACCTTCTATGTCACCTTCTAGCTCATCTTCATCGTCATTACCAATGGTCAACTCCTTCACCTGAGCCGCTTTGCTAGTAATACCCCGGGCTGTCAGGTAGTCGAAAATGGGTTCCCCACGGAAACAGTCAATGAAACTAAAGAACCCAGTGAAAACATTTTCTTTCGCTTCTTCAGAATAGATTTTGTCGTAGATATATTTCATTTTGAACGCATCGATTTGTTCGGCATATTGGTCAAATGTAATCGGTTCGTATCCAAAGTTCCCTAGCCTCTGATTATAACTATCATAAACAGGATGCTCCAGCAAGAGCCCAAGACTAGGTGCCTTGGGAATGTTGATTTTGGCATGTTCAAACGCCTCGCTTATGCGCGTAATAGGACATCCAGTACGCACAACGAGAACAGCCATGGCTACCATTTTTCGAATCTGATGCAACATGAACGACTGTCCATGGATTTTAATGGAAAGCCATTCAGTGCCGTTGATAATTTTTGGATCTGAAATGTCGAGGGTTTTCATGAATCTTTGCGAGCTAGCGTCCTTGAATGACTTTCCAATCGTAAAGTTGTGGAAATTGTGATGTCCTTCATACACTTTGAATGCTTTTCTTGCCATTTCGAGTCGTCTATCGGAAATACGATATGATCTTCTACATTTATTTTCAATTGCTCGTATCCTTTTTAGGATATTGGTATAAGTAGGAGCTGTTCCTTCGGCAACCTCTTTGGTTTCCGTCTCTTGCTTCTTTTTGCCATCACTATTAATACCAATATTTACCAGCTCCTGTTCTTCCAACTCATACGACTTTTTGATGCTCTCATTTGAAATGCCTGCCTCTGCCAACTGATTGGCCACCGATTCCCAGAATGCTCTTCCCTCATCCTCCAAAACGTTTGCACCTCCTTCACCATCTTCACTCGACTTTTCATTCTTTGCCTCTTTGACTATTTGTGCCAAATAAGTGCTAGGCTTTGGCGGTAAAAACACGTAGCTGGGAATCATGTATTCGTAAACACGCGAAGTGCACATTTTTCGACACTCGAAAGACTTGTTAGTTCGACTGTAGCCCCACAACCGAATCTGATCTGGCAAGTGGCTATTAATTTTGTCGACAATATCTGGATCTTCAATAATGAGTTTTAATGAAATGACATTGCCTCCAGCATGAACACCCTTGTCAGTACGAGCTGCACGAATAAGCGACGATTTCTTTGGATCATCGGCATTGTCCTTGGAGACAGCTCCTGCCTTGACAAAAGCATCAAACAATTCTCCTTCAATTGTTTTATGAGGAGGGTTGATCTGCATGCCATGATATCCTGTACCACAATATCCAATCAGGCAGGCCACCTTTTTTTTGGGTTTCCGAGGTTCACGTTCCTCGCCTTTTTCGAGTTGTCTCGGCTGTCGGGTAGCGGTTTCGAGTCTGTTTGTTAGGAATTGCCTGTGTGCAGTGACTCGGTACCCAAAAATACTCACCTCTTATTTCTTTTATCGTCGTGGCCATTTTCCCGCTCACGTTTACCACCTCTGCTTCCTCGTTTATTGGCGGCATTTTTATCTGATCTGGCTATCGCTGGACTACCACTCTCTTTAACCGGCCCTACATTGGTTTCAATGGCCACTGCCCCACCATCTGAGAGCACTTTCGTTTCTTCCTGAGAGAGCTCCACAGTCGCTTCAATAGACGTTGCTACATCATCTGAGAGTACTTTCGTCTCTTGCTGAGAGACTGGCATTATTACTGATTATATAGAGGACTCGATGAAGAGTATTGATCTGAAAAAACTATCATCTAAAAGATATGGGTAAGGGCTTCCTTGATAGGTTATATATTCACCATAAATCTTTCACTTGGGTGAGCGACTCACAGGCAGTCAATTGTGGCTACAATTAACTGATAGCTACAGAATATGCATTGCGAAAACGTTCCTGCGAACCATCTCGATCTTAGTGTGATTGTTCACATCATTGAAACAGCTTGGATGCATAGTCGGAAACCTCTTCCCACTCGAAATACTTGGCTCCGGGATTGACAAATTCATTATCATTTTGACAAGAGAAATTAAAACCGCCGGTAGTAGCACTGAGGTAGCGAAGAATCTGGCAGAATGCGTTCATGTCAGTGTATACGCTTCCATCGTTGATGACTTTGTCGGCGTTTTTTTGAAGGTCGTCAATGGTAGATTGCGTAACCCTTAGTTTCTTGCCTGTGACCTTTGAGTAAAGGTCAGCCGCTTCTTTTATTGTGATTTGATCACCAGCAATATGGATGACATCCGGGAGCTCTGTGAATGAATGAGAGAATATGGCAGCAATGGATTGACCAACATTTTTAAGTGAAGTAAGCGTCACTACCTTGGAACCGTCGTCAATGTAGTCTGCGGTGCCCTCCTCTTGATTGATGAACATTACAGCCGATCCGGAAGGATGGAGCGCGGTATCAATGAAGAAAGATGTTTGAAGTTGAACTGTCTTAAGACCAAGTTCTCTAGCATAGTTGACTGTGTCTATCTTGGTCTTGAAAAATGTTTGATAGTTTCCTTTGAATTCAGCATAATCACAGCCAAAGTCAGAAGGAATAAACACTTTGACTCCAACATGTTTGGCAGCCTTGACAAGCTCCGTATCCTCCATGGCAGCAGCTCCTCGAAGGTCTACTACGGCATCTACGCCTGCCAGGGCCTTTTCGTAAGATATCAAATCATCGGCTTGTAGTACTTCAAGCTCTGCTGTAGAGTCTGTGGCTGCTCTGCGAGAGATGACACGAATTGGAAGAAGAATGTGTGCTCTAAAGGTAGAGCTCAGCATAGCATCGATAGTGGGTTTAGCGAGAAGGCCATTAGCGCCAACAATAGCCACTGAAGCTTGAGGAGCCATAATAGTGGTTTTTGAGTTGATTAAACAGTTTTACGTGGCAGTCGAGAGTGCCTATATATATGTTGAATTATATAATTGATTGCTGCTGCTGTTCAAGAAACGAGATGATTGGCAAACGATAAACAGATCAGCACAATTCTGACAGCAACTTAAATAGACTAGCTCTATGCGTCTTCAGAGGTAGGTCAGAAAGAACAAATAGTTTCACGTCAAAGCACAGAGTCACTGATCAAGAACAGAGAAATAAATGCTGATTCTATGTACATTTCGCATATATGTAAAGACTTAACTTAATAACTAGCTTCAATCGAACTCCTGATAAGATCGCGTGGATTTCCATTGCCGGAAACAAGATACTGCTCTTCCACGAACGATTCAGTGATATCACTGTTTGTAACACTTGAGGCAGCTAAAAAGTTCAATGCCACTTTGGTCTCTTCAAGAGTATAACGAGTCACCTCGAGAGGTCGAACACCTTTAAAACAAGAAGCCAGTTGGGGATCATATCGGTCTATGCTGGAGTAGGCAAGAGGGGATTTGAACCCCAGACCCGCACTGATGGTATCATTAAGACGGAATTTGCCTGAAGTGGAAGCCATGATAACGCCAGACTGGAATTTGCGAGCCCCAGACAGGAAATCGAGGAAATATTTTGGCACTTGAAGTCTGCCGTGATAAATGGGCTTATTTTCGGTGTCGCGATTGGCAGAAAATACCCTGTCCGTGAAAATGTTCACGTCGTCTAAAGTAAACAACACAGGCGCCTTTGTTTGTAGAGATAATTCTTCAAGGAACTCATCCATGACAATGAAAGCGTCACGTCTCCGACGACCTTCTAACAGGAAGCTGTATAGGGAGGTACCGGCCTTTGTACTATGAGCCTGAAAGCTTCCACTGCCCTTAGTCAAGTCACGAGTTACGGGGATAGTTTTAAGAAGTGATCTGTTACCTTTTGCGATCTTCTTCATCCATTCACGAATATACATTGGTTGGGCAAAGAAATCGTTGGTGGGATTATAAAGAGCGTCGTTCTTACCTGAAACGAGCAACTCGGCATTCGGGATAGAGATTACCACATATCCACGAAGTAACGCAAATGCTTGTGCCTGTGCTATTAAAGACGACTTGCCTACCCCCCGGTCTCCCAATAAACACAATCTGTTTTGACTCGAGTCTGTTGACGTGCCCTTTTTAATCGTATCCAATACTGGCAACGACGACGACTCACGAATCATGGTCGTTCTCTCTTTGAAAAGCTCATGTCTTTGATCCCGCTTGAACGCACCAAAAATCGACAACTGTTGGCGAATCCCAACTGAATATTGATACAAGGTAGCCGGTTCGATATTGTTTACAGACAGAATTTTTGATCCCGGTTCTCCAGTGGGGATTTCAGGAGCCAATTTCGATAGTTTTGAATGAGCCGCCGTTCTCATGAAATTGCTAATTGAGCCTGCCGTTTTCTTGGGAGTGCCTCGCTTAAATAGATTGTTGGCGCTATAATCTTGAGACGCTTTCTTCTTGTATACCAGAGTCGGACATGTTGTATGAATGCTACGATGGCATGTCACAGCACAGCAACTGCTGGCGGTTGCCTTCACATGTATACTACTCAGGGCCCTGTTGAAGCCCGCATGTGACGAGCGAAGCATTTTTTTGTTTTGTTCTGTTAGATTTGTAAAGCCAGACTCAATGACTCGGCACAGCCAGTAGTAGTATTTGGTGAAGTACCAGGAATTTTTCATCTGTCGGCGCTCGCTTGATCTGTGGATTAGGTTTTACATCACGTGTTGAAATATGTTCCTTGCCCTGAACATACGGCACTGATAAGATGTCAATGAGATAAGAGAGGTGATGCTACGGCACTGATAAGAGGTGGATACGATCGGGTGTTGGAATATTATATAAGGTCAGGCTTTGGCATTCTGGTGTTTTGAAAGATGTAGAGAATTATAACCGAATATAACAGTATTTTCTATCCAAACTTCTTCTTTATACGGACACTGCAGGATGGGAGATAAGGCTGAATCTTCCATTTTACAACATGGTAGCGACACCATTAAGTAGGTTGGTGAACCTAAGATTCGATTGGAAAATTCTGGGGGGGCTTTCCATGATGGATGTGCAGACATAGTCATGGGAAAGGCACAGAAGATTGATCTTGTAGGGAGAGCTGGCAGTGTCCGGGAAGGTCTTTGCTGGAAGAGTTAAAGTGGCAAAGAGAAGAAGGAGTTCAGGTGTTACAAGTGCTGAAAGACAGGTCACTTCAGGCGTGACAGTCCCTCCAACGATGTGGAGGTGCACTTAGTTGAGGACGGTGTTGTCCCGGATAGTGTCTTCGTAGTTCACGAAGGTTCAGGTTGGTTGGTGGATAGTGGGGCCTAAGTGCATCTATGCCACAACAGGATGACCTGGTTGACTTGGTCCGTTAGGATCTAAGGGTACGCTTATTGTTTGCGTATGGAATTGGATAGATAGAAGACTCAAGAACTTGCGCTGGAATGTCTTGGTCTGTCCGGGCGCTGGGCGTGGTTTGATCAGTGTTGGAAAGTTAACGAAGGACACTGAAAACAGTGTCGTA
>JAJMIG010000223.1:0-15795 GCA_030583365.1 Sugiyamaella japonica | reverse complement strand
GGACTCGCTCGCGAAGCGAGCGCAACGGGTCTGGGCAGCGCCCAGCCGCCGGAGGCACAGCAGGGGGGCCCCGGGGTGCGTGGGCTCGGTCAAACTGTAGATTCATTACATATACGCCGCGGCGGTGGCTCGCTTTCATAGATACGCAAAACTTTTGTCCAGCTCCGTCAATGTCGGGCAGACGACACTTCGAACGAAAGCAGGCGACGGCCAAGATTGCCAAAACATATACTGCAACAGAAGAACGCGCTGGCCACGAGCGCAATCACCGATAGATAGGTCTCGGAAAGGGTGCCGCCGGCAGTCAGGCGATTGGGAAGATGGTCCGGGAAAATCAGCGCAAAGCAGAAGGCGCCCACGGTGGCCACCAGAGTGGACAGAATAAACCCGTTGCGGGTAGCATCGAGAATGAACCACAGACACGGGTTCACCATGCCCCAGTAGAATGCCGCCTGGAACGTCGAGGTCCACGAGATCTTGCGGATCCCGTACGCTATGCCCATGAACGCCACCACGGCCCGCACAATCGACGACCAGTCGGCGCCTCCCTTACCATGCAGTTTGCGGCGGTTCTCGGGGAACAGCCAGTCGAAAAACGGCAGCAGGAACCCCAGGAGGATGCCCTGAGAGCCCCAAATCAGCGAAAACACCCCCGTGTGATCGATATCCAGTGTATGAGCAGTAACAAGATGATTATCGTGCAATCGTTTCGACAGCTGGCCGTACGCCACGCCAAACACAAACAACAGCGCCAGCCGAATCACGAGCGTGTATGCTGACAGAGGCACGCCCTTCACGGACAGCGACGCCGACACGCCTGAAACCACATCTGCTGCTGACCCACTGTCGTCATCCTGCTCGTCATCATCATTAGCTGCTGCTGACAACGCTGGAACTGAAGGGGAATGCCGACTACTACCACCAATTGGAGAATGACTATGACCATTCACTTGTTTTCCAAAAGGCTCATTCACACGTCCACTGATGCCATTATAAAACTCCGTCTTATCTGAATAGTCTTCAATGCCTGGAGTCCGGCGCACGCGACCGGTAGGAGTCTGTGTACGAGATGGAGAATCAGACGTTACATCGCCATTCAATTCCGCCAGCGACACTTGAGATCCAAATACTCCTGACAGTGCTGAGGTGGTGAGGTTCAGAAACGACTTGTTACCAGGTAGATAGAGCGAGCCCCCGTTGACTTGCTCGTGTGCTGAACCATTCAATGTTCCATTCCCCGCAGTCGATCCACTCGACCGTCGCGCGCTGTTAGTTTTCCTATTTTCTCTGTGACGAGCTGCCATTGCAGACGACTCAACCAATCGTAAGCTGATAGCTTGAGACCTGAAATCGCAATTCTACCTTTAAGTGAGGTCTGTTTTATCAGATGAGTTCCTCAGATATATATAGTATTCTATTGGTCTCTTTTTCGTTTCCTGCTTGTCTCCTTTTCGTCTTTTGCTCGTCCCTTATTCTCTTCTATCCAGAACAAGTCAAAAATCTTCTTCACAATGGTCTATTTATGGAGACCTGTCATATGTCAAGTCAAGTTGACCCGAGCATGAAGGCTCAGTCTCCTCTTCACAGGGGGGTGACGCCATGCCCTAGCCCTGTATTTGGTCAGGTGACTAGGAGAGGTAGTAAAGTCTAGAGAGCCATGGACAAGCGAGTCCGGATCGAGCAGGACTCCCGAATGCAATTGGTGGAATGGTCACATTTGTTGTGGTTCGCATTTGTCAGATGAGTCTCTCTTTGTAGTTGCAAACTGCTCAATCGTCCAGTTCAAGTTCTTTTCAGGGTCCGTTCTCAGGGGTAACCCTATCCCCCTATCTATTGTCCATCATTCATCGGTTTCTTAGTCCTATAATGCTTTATATCACACCACTAACTGCTATTTATAATCATTTCTTTGTTTAAGCGAGTTGGTACTGGTGAAGCTTGTCACAGCGACCGCTTGTCACAGCGACCGCTGACTCCCGTCCCCCCACCCCCTACTTATGCCCACTAAATAACACACATTAATATATTAGATTGATAAATAAATAGAAAACATCATCGAAGAACCGACTTCAAGGACGCCAGCCAGCTGGTGAGATCCTCTTCACTGAAAGCACAAAATCGAAGACGCTTTTCAGGGGTGATTATCTGCATGCAATACTGCTTGGATTTCGAAAGTGCATCGATATCCACCACATCCACTATGTTCTGCACATGAATCACCTTTATAGGACCTCCCTTTAGATCTTCCGACTTGTAAAATACCAGCCGGTGATTCGTGAGTACGACCCACTGTTTACGCCATTGATTATATCGGCGCTTGAGACGTAGCATGTATCCTCGTTTAATAATATGCTCTTGATCATTTTTCGGATCGCCTATCCCGACGGTGGCCAACAGTTCACTTGGACTCACCACTGGAGGGATATATGGGCTATGTGGTGATTGAACAGGTGGTTTCTGAGGCGACGATGGAGGTGGAGGAGGAGACGATGGCCGAATATTGTGCTGCTGTGGTAGACCATTGTCGGATGCGCACGACGAAAACGCTTCAGTACCACTGTAGTCCATGTATCCAGGACCTGGACTGCCCACTTTGAGAGACGGCCCGTCTAAAGGCCCATCCAATTGATCCTGCTGACTGAGAATCCCAAGACGCTGGAATGAGCTACCAAGACCACTTTCACAAAGATCATTAGCTGCTTGCTTGATAACATCCACCCATTCTTCAGCATCCGGACCATTGTCAGCTCGTAAATGGAGATTATGGCTTGATGTAAACACTGCAAAATGATTAGGTTTCCTATGATCGGACAGCATGGCTGCACTCATGATATCGGCCATGGAAATGATCGATTCCGGCTTATACTCTCGTTCATCTTTATAAAAGGTCAGTTGATGGTCTCGAAGCACAAACCATCTTCTAGTCCAGTTTTTTCGTTTGCCTCGTTTATGTAGCCACCCGCTTTTAATGATCTGATCGCTTCCTCCACCTGCTCCTCCTACTCTTCCATAATCTGTCGATGAAAAAGGTCGAGCAGTCAGAGGTACGATTATGTTCCGTTTAGCTGTCGCTGCTGCTGCTGCTGCTCCTGTTCGGCCCGGAATGGCTATAGGAATCGACCTTTTCCTTCCGTTGCTGTCATAAAGGGCCCCGTCCGCATTTCCGTCCCTATCCACATCCACATCCACATCCACCTCAACCTCAGATTCCCCCGAACTACCACCATCTTCTTCATCTCCTCCTTCGTATGCCCTGTCGTTTTCCTCTCGCATTTGACTGTGACTCGCAATGGTGCGAGCAGCAGGAGCAGGAGGAGCAAACGTCCCCGAAGAGCCAGCGGACCCAGATCCTCTTGCGCCCCTCAACTGCCGCGTGCTCAGCGTCGTCCCTGACGCCACCGACGAGTTCCTAGAACTCGTCACTCTCGTCGACTCCGGAGAAGCGTCGCCTGGACCCATATTCGCTGGGATCGAGCCTGCTACGTACTCCGACAGCGGCGAAGCTCCAGCCATTGACTGCCTCTTTGAATGCGCATACATGCCCTGCTGAGTGGCTGGTGAGCCTACCGTCACCGTCGCCGTCACCCTATGACCATTACCAACGGCCGGTGGTGATATCATCTCACACAGATGTTGGAATCAAGAGCCCTATCTCGGACCTGTAAATATACCTATTAGACCTTGTTCAATCGACTTTGCGCCGTTTTGCCAATCTAACAATCTGACAATCTCACCGCACGCTCTCTGTATCTCTCACCTCCACACTTTTTCGTCTGTGCACAATAATATATCTCGATTACCCCTGGTTCGTGCTCCAAGTGTGGTCTGTCTGGCAGCCCTTAGCAAGTCCTAATAACATGTTGTGTGCCTGCAGAGCACCACCACCGCCCAACAACCCCAACCCGCCCTAGCCCCGGTCACGTGCCGCCGAGGGGACCCTGCCTCCGGCGGCTGGGCTCCGCCCAGACCTGGTTGCTCGCTTCGCTCGGGCGTGGAGCGTGGAGAGCCCGGTCGCGGTGGTCGAGCGGAGCGAGCAAACGGGTCTGGGCAGCGCCCAGCCGCCGGAGGCAGGCGAGGGGGCTCGTGAAATGCCAGTGGATATAGATGTACACAGCTACCTTTTCCGCATCCGCTTGTCGCGCTCGCCCTGGTGCTGAGAGGTGTCGTCTTCAGCGTGGCGCTTGGCCCGCCGGTAGTCGCGATTCGGGTCGTCGCGGTCGCGGTCGCGGTCACGGTTGCCGTTGCCGCTGCCGTTGTTTCTGTCGCGACGATGGAAGTTTTTGTTGTTGTTGTTGTTGTTGTTGTTGGAGGCAGCAGCGGTTTGTGGTGGAGGCTGGTCGGACGGACCTTCACTGCCGCCATCTCTCTGTCTGCCTGCTCCCCTCCATCGCTGCCTTTTGTCGTTGGACTGTGGGGGAGGCTCGTTTTTGTCGCTGGACGGCGGCGGTAGCGGTGGCAGAGGTGTTGCGGGCGACGAGACGGGTTTCGAAGGAGCGATTCGGTCTCGATTGAAGCGGCGGTCGCGATCACGGTCTCGATCACGGTCACGGTCACGGTCGCGATTGTCACGGTCCCAGTCTCTGGAATCGCGATGATCGTGTTCTCGCTCACGCTCTCTTTCACGCTGTTCACGCTCCCGCTCACGATTGTTCCTTCTATCGCCACCAGCACCGTTTGCAGGCTTCTCTTCCAAATCTCGACCGCCTGTCGGTCTCCTGGGCTCTCTTGGACCAAGAGGAATTGAGTTGACCGACGCGAGGGCATTGACGGCTGCCGTCTTTGCATCACCAGAATTACTATTACCACGAGGTCGATCTCGAGAATCACTGCTGGACGGCAGAGGCTGCGGTACAGGTCCAGAACCACTCTCCTTCGCGGGAGGAGCGCCTTCTCGATTGGTCCTCTGCTCAAGCCGGTCATTCACATTGTCCAAGAGATCTTTCTGGATTCTTTGCATTCGCTGGCTCTTTGGATCTCGTGACTCGGGTTCCTTGGATTCTCGGCCTCGTGCAGCGGCGTTCCTGGGAGCTCGCGATTCACCAATGTCCCGATTCCTGGGGTTGCCGCGACCACCAGGCTCTCTCTGCTCTGGCTCCTTGGCTCTGACAGGCTCCCTGATTTCCCTGTTGGGTGCTCGAGTCGGCTCCCTTGCTACTGGGGCTCTAGCATCTCTGGGCACACCATCTTCCTTGCGTCGATCCCACTGGTCCCCACGCTGCTGCCACATTCTATCTCGGCCCGTTTCCCATCTTCCTTCACCACCTCCTCGTCTTGAGTCACGATCACGATCTCGCTCGCGATCACGTTCACGTTCACGGTCCCTCCAGTCTGTACGGCCGCCATTAGGCGACACTGGCCGTCGAGGAGACCGGTTCTTAGGAGTGTCATTTGGAGTGTGATTGTTGGAAACCTGTTTCGATTCCCGGTCCCGACCAGGGCTTTCTGGTGGTGGTTTGATAGCCGTGGCTGCTGGCTTATCGTTGTCAACACTAGTTGTCCGTGTACTGGGAGCAACAAACGAAGCCGAGCCAGCTCCAGCTCCAGCACCCGCACCCGCACCCGCACCCACACCCGCACCCGCACCCACACCCACACCCGCTACCGCCCCCGCTCCAGCTGGTGCTACAGGCGTCGCTGGACGTGAAGCAGCCGCCACTCGTTGTCTAGAGGAACCTGGGTTCGCAGCTGCTTTCTTCTTCAGTCTTTCTTCTTTGGCTGCAATCAGCTCTTTCTTGGTCTCTTCCCTAACATCTCGGAAATTATACAACTCAATCCAGTCCTTTGACTTGGAATTCAAATGACCCACCAAAGCAGTGGCCGCCAGTTTAAGATCTTCTCGATCCTCCTCTTTCCCAATAGCCTCCAACATATCGCTTATGGCCCAACCTTGGGTATCAATAGCCGGGAAAACGCCAACCATGTTTTT
Source organism: Sugiyamaella japonica (assembly GCA_030583365.1). Taxonomy (NCBI): domain Eukaryota; kingdom Fungi; phylum Ascomycota; class Dipodascomycetes; order Dipodascales; family Trichomonascaceae; genus Sugiyamaella; species Sugiyamaella japonica. Next base: position 9,869 of record JAJMIG010000223.1, on the reverse strand, counting down.
AAGCATCGTAATGGTATTATGACGATGCATATAATCGGTACTCTTCAAACAGGCACATATATTACCAGTAGTTGAACGATGCCATTTCTCTAAAGCTCGTCTAAAGTCTTCATAACTCAAGTAGCTAAGATCTGGGCCTTCAAATTTCAGTCTCATGGTGGCAAGATATGTTATAATCTCTTCGCCATTCTCATTGGTACTGACTGTCTTACCCAGACCTTCGGCCTCGTAGACATTCACATCTTTATGCCATTTACCCAGACTAACGAGAATCTGTGACAAGAACATTCCCAGATTCTCGGCTTCATACGGTGTACAAGTGAGCAAAGTAGCATACAGCATATTATCCGAAAACAGCGAATCGAAAAACCCTAGAGAAGAGAAATTGTCAGTTCCCAAGCTATGCAGTAACTCGACAAAACGAGCACAAAACATAGCGTCCACAGGTGAATGAATTGCTCGCGGCAACAGACAATGGGCCAGAAACTGTCGACTCTGATGTCGTCTTCGAACTCTACCGGGAATGTCTGTATCTTCAACATCACCATCGAACCACAGATCCTTCTCCGCTTCCAATCTCGCCACAGACTTTCTATAATGCAAAGCATGTCGCTTCGATTCAGCTGATAGTTTGCTCCCTTGTATGAGAAGCTGCTCTCGCTCGTTTCTCTTTTGTCGAATCAAGCTCGAGTCTGGATTCCGGCTTCTCTCTTGACTGCTTATTGCTGTTGACAGATTGGAAACAGCATTTGTCAACCGTTTCTGCTCTGCTTCATATTTATCTTCGGGATACTGTACATCGTATAAAGCGAGCTGCCAAAAACTAACATAAAACCCGGGTCGTAAATATTCCCATTCTGTTTCAGGAAGAATTGCTCGAATGGATGAGATTAGCTCTGTCAATAACGGATGCCACTAGACCTGTTAGAATTGTCCCCCCTACTCCCGCTCCATGACAATATACTTACCTGTTCATCAGTCATGCTGTCAGAATCTGCGACTGAAAAATTTCGAATATCTTCACCAAGGGCACCTCTCCAGATATTAAATGCCCAGATAGGCGAAACACCATAGTCGTTGCACAGATCTGAAATCTTTGGAAGATGGCTTTTGAACTTATCTATGTCCATGAAATCATTTAATAGCTCAATGTACTGGGATAAGATATGACTGAGCTCGTCATATCGGAATGCAAGGAATTTTTGATGGGCATGAGCTTCATCCACGGTGTAGACAAAGGTAGCTTGTGCTTGTGCAAGTAGAATGAAAAGCTCGCCTACAATGTCCAGGTCAACCAGAGCATCTACTAGTCGTTTAGCTGATCGAGACGACTGGTCTCGACGGTCCTCAATAGTACTCAAAACAGACGTCCGCAAACACGGTCCTCCACCTAATCCCTGTAACTGGCCCAGATTCATATTCGATAGCTGGGCAATTCCTCCCATATGAGCAAGTAGCTCTCTAATCATTATATAATCCGCACCAGCTTGCGAATGAAGCTGGCGAAGAAGAAACATCAGAATCGGCTTAGGATCCATCAATGAGTATCGTCGGCACAGTTTGGCAGTGAATGAAGCCAATGCTGAATATGTTAGTAACCACAAGTACGATTAAGACACACTCAACTTACATTGAATCCATTTTCTATCATTGAGCCCATCTACCTGCTGCGTTCCTCGTCCTGAAGTCAGCTGCATCATTATTACATATGGTAGAGCATCCCATCCAATATCGGTGAAATATCGGGCTGCCTCAATAACCAGGTCTCCCAAATTATCATAACTTTCCACCTGACTTATAAACACTGTAAAACTGGGAATGGGATTGGAATACGAGATCTTGGCTAGTTTACGCATCATCTCCTTGACGTTTGTTTTGGAAAGTCGTTTGAGAACGTCTTTGGTATCCTTTTCAGCCTTTGACGTGGCAAGCTTGAGCATAGGAGAGCTCTTAGTAATGACCGCATACCACTCTCCGTACAAGGCATATCGTTCTTCAAACGAAAAGTTTCTCATGAAGCTGTAAATCTCGTATATGGCGCCTGGATTGGCTTCAATCAACGACAGACAAGGCAGAAGAAAGATGCGGAAATATTCGACCCAGAAATCTTTAGTACTTTCAGCACTTGAGTTGAGTTTGCAGAAATGAGATCCAATTCTACATAGTTTAACAACCAGCGATATCGATTTACTGACCAAGGGTCCTGAGAAGCACAGAAATCGCTTCGAAATCGACACGAGCTCGACTTGCGAGTTGATTGATACCAGCTCGCTCATCCAATCACTGTAGAAAAACTTGGTGGTCGTGTCATCTGAATCAATGGACGGATGCAAAGTATATATGGAGTTGCTAGTCAGTTGTGGAGCTAGTTGTGTATCTTTTAATGAGGAGCATGGTAGAGGTTTGGGAGCAACGGACAGTGCCGACGTCGAAGGGAAGCTTCGAATCGATTGATATAGACAGTCAATCGAATATTCCACCAATCGATTAATCAGCACCGCGATTTCCGGATATGGGCCGGTGATGAAGGAGAATTTCGTTAGCAGGTATAATGAAGGGTGTATAGAGCCTACTGATAGCAGACATTGTAAGAGCAGAGCTTTAGGACAATGAGTTATCGGTAGTGTGGAATTAGCAGACTTGCTGCCTAGAAGAATGCTCTTTGTATCCGAGGGGACATTAAGAAATGAGTCCTGGTGGGCTTCTTCAGTCTTGGTCGTTGCAGCTCCATTTCCGTTTTCCTTGCCAGATCTCCCCTTATCGGTATCTGCTGCTGCTGCTGCTCCTCCTTTATCGTCTTCATCAGCCAGGGGAGCGGCCAAGGCCAAAGCAGACGCCTTGGCCAGGAATGCCTTTTCCTCCATATCCTTTTTCCATTTCTCTTCGTACTTGTCAAGCTCGTCGTCGGCGGGATCTAAAAAGTTATAGATATCTCCAAAACTGATGAATCCTTCCTTGATTAAAACTGCTATTAGCATCATCAGGGTCTCGGGGGTCTCTGTACTAACAGTAGGGTCATTGCTGGAGTAGATCTGCAGCTTAAATCCTAACAGCTGAGCAGCCATTTTATTGCCTCCTTTACCAATATCATTCAAGGTTTGGTGATTTAGGGCCGGCTGGGAAGGCCACCAGGGAGAATTTTTCAGTAAATCAATGAAAAAACCACATCTGTCAACGACATTTGTTGTCGCGACATCTAGAATAACATCCAGGGACCGCACGGGATCCAAATCAAAATAGCCAATAATCGATTCCACCGTCCTGGCTGTTATGCGCACCTTTTCAGCTAGAGCAGTGAGATCCAATCCATCTGCCGAACGAGCTGCGCTATACACTTCGACCAGCAATTTGGCATATCCCTCGGACTCTTCTCTTAATAGATTGAACCTCTTCTGTTTGTATAACAGGTTTGTATTGGCACGCACGATCTTTTTTTCAAAGATGTTTGGTGCAATACCCAGTGCAACTGAAGTTGCTGGGTCCAGTATTAGTAGCATGAGTGATTTGTCAATATTCAGTGATAGAACCAGCTGTTTTAGTGGTTCATTCAATCCCTGGGATGCGCTGCTGCCATTGACAAATGAAAACGTATGTAGAAACGTATGAATCACATCTGGGAACCTGTCTTTGGATTGTTCCAACAGCTCGATAAGAGTCGAGCCAATCAGGTCTGCGTCCATCGAGCCATTGGAGACTGCTTTTAAAAGTTCATAGAAAATGCCAATCACGAGTCCCAGGTCCAGGTCGTCCACTGCAGTTTTAAATGTCTGTTTACTATATAGTGTGTTAATGATGAGTGCACATTTGCTGCGGACAGTCCAGTGTTCACTTACATCCTCTCGCAGCCCTCTTCCTCCCAGAGTCTCACAACCGACTCGGTCAAGTACTCATGGTCCATGATCTCGGTCGATCTTGTCTGTTCGTCGCCAACCGGCTCGTCCATGATCTAATTGGCCACGTCGTACGCTGATAGACAGTGTCAATCTGAAGATATCAAGCGTTTTCGAGATTTCGAGAGAGTTTGTTAATGATGGTGGGTTCAGATGGAGCAGCAGAGGAGATGCAGTGAAATATCAGAGACCTGAGCCGTTAGTCGCGTGGCGCTGCTTCACGAGTAGATACTTGGGATCCAAATCACTAGAGCAATGAAGCCCAGATTACTAGCAAGTGAGTCAGAGTAACAGTGGACGAATGGACAGTATTCGTAAGACAATCTCACCAAGCTGACTATAGTACAAGTGGTATGAGCGACCTGAGAATGGTCTGTCGAGAAACCGACTTTTCACGCCGCATCAGCTGGACATGCATATATATCACTTCAAGTTCATCAACTCAGTTTGTACCATATACAAAATGGTAAGCATATTTGATGAGATTCACGTCCGACAGGATTCGCGTTTGTATTCAACATTTGCGCTAACACAACTAGGCTGATAAACTGCGGGACCAGCAGAATTTCGAACAACTGCAGTCGCGATTTATTGGTGTAGGCGACACCGATACAACCAGAGAGTAAGATCAGATATTCATTGGTTCGTTACCATAGGTTCACAACTAACTTATCAGACAGTGGCAGTTGAATGTACATAGAGACAGTTTGGCGTCGTACATTGGACATCCGCCAATGTTACAACAGTTTTCAATCGCTCTGGGCGAACCACAATCAAGGGTTCGACAGAAATTTATTGATGTATGTCATAGAGGATACCTTGTAGGGTGCAAGAAGAAGCAATACTAACTGGCGGTGTAGAAAATGGTCCAGCCTTTGACTGATCCCAAAAAGACTATTGAAAATTGACAATTCACTTAATAGAAAACACTTCTTGTACGATGACATGGAATCATCTGCTCGAGTCCCGATTGCTGTTGAATAAGCTTGGCAGTATCCCACAGATAATAATCAATGAGAATGGAATTAACAGGCGCACCGGGGTCTTTGGCAAGAATGTCCTGTTTAATGAGCTCAACGGCCCAGATGCTACAACCCCTGATTTCCACTTCTCGAGGGTCTCCATGGTCAAGAGACTCAAGGTTTATAATATGACTTGTTAGACACTCGCTATAGGTGATACACTTTAAGGAATGTAGAATTTGCGGCACCCTGTAGTCGGCAAACATTGTAATTTCGTCAATATCATAAAACTCTCCGTAAGCATGCCCTTGGAAACATGCCCATATGTCTGCCACCAGGATCTGAGCCCTTTTCATGATATGGACCGTTTGCGAGCGATACACTGACACGTCATTGAATGAAGGTATGTTGGTACTAACCAGGTCCACGAATTTCAGGGCAGATTTGTCTGCTGGTTTGATGAATAGATCAATGAATGCTGTGGTGGTGGAATGGCGAGGATGTTGTTGCTGGATGACCTGGCCAGCTTCCTTGAGAACCGAATATCGACTTTCAAGTAGTGGCACTTGTTCTTTGGTTGAGCTCCTAAACACTTTTTTAACAACATCAATAGTGAACTCGTCGCTTGCCCAATAGCCTGGATCGGTAATAGGTATGTTGTATTCATCAATGGCTCTATTGATAGCGGCCACGAGACTCCAGTATCCGGTGTATTGCTTTCCATTGTATTCCACGGCATATCGCTGGGTCGCCGCATCGCCAGTGTCCTTTTCATCAAACCCTTGAGACCAGAAACTGAAATTGAGTAAATCGACAGTGAATATCCAGTTGACAGTCTCGGCGGTGTGGTCTTTGGGATTCAGTTCATGGCTGGACCAAGTAGCTGCTGAATACGACTGCTTCACCATGGCTTTGCTGATTTCGTGAGCCGCCTGTTTGCAGCCGTCACGCGACACAGACACATGTTTTGAGTTGCTAGCAATGAAATTGGCGTCCTTGAGCACTCTATTTGGACTCTCCATGGATTGTAATTGTGTTGTTGACTCGAATCACCTCTAATTAGGTCTTCAAATTATGCTTGATTTGATGTGCGGCGGGCATAGCAGTAGTCTTTGGTGCTTTGGCCATCTTATCATCGTATCTTTCAAGCTTCTATTATTTGTTGATCGTAGATCGGTCGTTATAATCTGACCGATTCCCCTGATTTTAATTATGCCCACCCCTGCAGAGTTATCACACATTTCGCACATTTCGCACACTTGGCACCTTTCGCACCTCGCACATCTCGCACACCTCCCCTTGGATCCTCATAAGGCCTATTCGCTAGATGCGTGCTGCTATGTGAGCAAGTCGATCCGAGTGGGACCCCTTTGGCCCAGCAATACGAAAAAGGTACTCAACCAAGTACATTAGAGTGTGTCTCACGCAGAGCGATCCATTCTATGCATGTCACTCAAATAAACCATAAAAAAACACCATATCCATGACTTGGTGGTGTGCCATGAGGAATAATACTATGAAAAAACGCCAGCAGCAGGTTCCTGCCAGCGGTCTACGTCTACCGACAAGCTGGGTGCCCTACAGTCTCGGTGCCACTTGTGCGTGTCCCTTTCGCTTAACGTTAGCCGATGTGCTGATTCCATTAAATTACTGGGAATGTGTACAGACAGACGGCTTACAGTTATGTACGTGAAAGGCGGATTGGATAGGCGAAAAATAAACGTGAACAAAAACATACGGAAACGGACAAATGAATAAGTTCCGCAATTAATAGAAAAGCTGTGGTGAAATTCATATTTAGGACTGGGTGCTAGCGCAGTAGGAACGCAGTAGATAGACCTAAACCCACTGTCAGTTTTGGCCTTGTCTGGATGACGACCCGAGGCATAAGTTTGCATCTTCCGGGCCTAACCTTTATACAATGATTCCCCAGAACGCGTACAGCTCGATTCCTTTTATCTTTAGTGATGATATCTTCCCACCTGTGAGCTGCCACTTCCCGGGCTTACCGCCTAGTCCAGCTGCTAAAATAGCCAAGATTGCAAAAGATTATTATCTTGTGTCATCCAAAGTCGACAACTCTCAAAACATCCACCAACTGTTTAAATGGGCGCGCGAAACGCTGGATTTCGCTGAATCCCAGCCTGGACTAAGCCAAAAACTCATAGACACAGCTATTGATGTGGTCAAACTGATAGCCAATTCGCCGGTTCCTGCGGAGTCAACGGTCTCGTCGGCGACGGCGTCGGCGACGGTGTCAGCTCCATCGAAATTCTACGGCGCTGCCAACTATATAGTCGGTGTGTGGTATCTATTTGGCCTCTTTGAACACCCCATCAATGCTGATCTGGCAATGGAAAGGTTTCTTGTAGCAGCCAAACAGGGCTACTCGAGAGCTTTATATAGACTGGGTGCATTCTACGAGAATTGTGGCCAAATCACTTCGGCATTAGCATATTTCGAGCATGGTGTTCGACGTAAGGACGCTTCGTGTTATTATAGAATGGCCATTGCTTATCTACAGGGCCAACTGAAGAAATCTGTCGATGCTAAACGTGGGTTGGAATACCTTGAACGTGCTTCTTTCCAGGCAGATCCAGATTGTGCTCAAGCTGCCTATATTTATGGACTCATTCAATTGGGCGAACTCAATATTGCATCGTTAACCGAGCTGAACAAGCCCTGTGACCGTGAAGCAGGAGTTCTGGCGTTGGAACGATCCGCCTGGCTAGGCTTTGGTCCTGCTCTGTTGAGAATGGGTAAAGCTTGGCAAGGAGGTGAGAAAGGATATGATACTGCCATTGCGTTGCGGTATTTCCATATTGCCAGCCGGCAAGACCAATATACAGTGTTCAAGGAGAAACTCAAGCGGTCTGAAGACGACAAGTCAGTTGTTATAGGCGCACTTTTAGGGGTTCCAGAGGTTGAGATTTCCAAATGGATGGTTTGCGGCTTTGAAGGACTCTTTCCGGCTAACGAAGAATGGGCCTATAAGTTTGCTTTGATGGCTGCCGACCAGGGAAATGCCACTGGTGAATTTGCTGTTGGATACTATAACGAAGTTGGTGTGTATGTACAGTCCAATATCCAAAAGGCCATTAGATATTATAAGCTATCTTCTGATGATGGATTTGAAGACGCCAAACAGAGGTTGATAGTGTTGGAAAGGGAGTTGAAGAAAACAGAGAGGCAGGATAGTACAGAGAAAAGTCCGGAACTTGCCGCGTCGGATCCCTATGGTACACGACTACAACGCCAATTGACGCGCAAGGATCACGAACGCAGCATATCCATTCGGAGGAAAGCATCAACATCATCTCGTCACAATGACAAGGGGGATAAGGGGGCCCCCATATCGGCCCCCGTACTACCCGTATCTTCAGTGGCACCCACCTCGCTTCCCAAGGAGCCTCGTCAGTCACAATTTTCGAAACCACTTCCTGCCACTCCACCTCCGCTGGTACTGCCCTCGCAGTCTGCTCCACAATATTCAAGTCCGTATAATTCACCACCCGCAAGTCGGTCCCCCAGTCCTAGACGTTTGCCGAGAATGTCATTTGCTGGCGAAAACGTCCCACTAGCTCTACCGAAAGATGTCAACAAACCATTTGCGTTCACGTCTTTGCCAGCTGCCAATTCTACTGCCACTTCCACTGCCACTACCGATTCTCCCCGCCCGTCAGTGGATCTCAGTAGGAGAAGTCCATCGCCTCGCCGGACCCATAGATATTCAGCCAGTGTGGTCACAGAACAGCAGACTAAGATTGGCCCTGGCACTTTAGAATCCAGAGTGAGTCCGAGAAAGATATCGTCACCTGTACGGGCATCAATAATAGAGGAGACAGTGCCGAGTGATGGTGCAGTCTCTCGACCACTCTTGATTTCACGAACGCCGTCGCCCACTAAACTAGACGATGATGCTAGGAACCCGGTGCCTGCTCTCGATCAGTTGTCTCCTTCATCGCCTAAGCGTCCACCATTCGGGATCACACCTTCTGGTCAGCGAACGGTTTCTGGTCATACCGTGTCACGGATGCCAGACATCACCGATAGCAGCAGTTTCTCCATCGAGCAGCCCGAAACTAATGACGTGCTGTATAAAGTTGTGCCTTTGCGAGTGAGAAAGTCTTCGGAACTCCTCAAACGGCACTCGTTTGCCGCTGAACCTCGACCTGGGACCATTAGTCCTGAGCCGAAGCCCAGATCTACTCCTGACCCGTTAAAGCGTAGAACTGGCCCCATATCGGTAGCAGATGTCACAGACAGCAACATCAGCACTGCTGACCCACTACAAAACTCGCCGTCTCTTGATCATCCCGAGCTGGGCAGACGTGCCATGTCGATGTCGCCGGAAGAGGACAAACGTGGTGACAGCGGCTCGGAATCTTCTACGCCTACTCGACGTCTGCGAACTTCTGGATCTCAGCCGTCATTAGACAGCAGGGTCAGTGACCTCCGGATCGATGACTCACTAGGCAGTAGCAGTAGCCGGTCGGCCACACCCACTCAGCAAAGAGCTTTGTTCTCGCCTGTCTCTCTGTCCAGATCACCTCCACCTCCTTCTCGGTCGCCGCCTGCTAAACCGCTGTCGCCGCTGTCTAGACCAGTGTCGTCGTTCTCCTTAAAGTCCAGTCCCAAGATATCGCCCCAGGCCAGTCCAGATCCCAGTGCCTCGTCTCGCGCGTCGACTCCTCCCTCGCAGTTCAGTCGCGCCTCCACCATGAGCTCCTTCTCGACCACCACCACCGCGTCCTCGACTGCCAGCACCTCTTCCGTGCTGCCTGCCATTCCCTCCTCCAGCGAGACGGCCAAACCACTAGTCCCGCCCCCACCGTCTCCTCGCATCCCACTGAGCTTCGACGAGATGGGCATTCCTGTCGGAACCGAGAACGAAAAAGACTGTACTATAATGTAACGCTATCCCCCTCTCACTTCTGGATGCAAGCTCCCGGTGCGGCCTCCGGCGGCTGGGCGCTGCCCAGACCCGTTGCTCCGCTTCGCGGAGGGCGTGGACCGG
>JAJMIG010000222.1:0-15862 GCA_030583365.1 Sugiyamaella japonica | reverse complement strand
TCTGGGCAGCGCCCAGCCGCCGGAGGCATTGCCCCCTCCCCCAGCACCCGCGCCGCACCCGCGCCGCACGGCGCACATGTTCAGGTGGTGCGTGGGCAGCGGCAGCAGAAGCAGCAGTGGGAGGAGAATGGGTAGGAGAGGGTGAAATAAGATTCTCTCCACTTTTCCAGGAAGCATATTCGAACAAGAGAAGAAGAAGAAGAAGAACAGGAAAAGGAAAGGAAAAGGAAAAGATTGTGGAGCCGCGAGCACAGAAGATAGGAAAGGGAAAAGTGTGAATTGTCAAGAGGTGCCGTGTGGGATCAAGAGATTGCTTCGACCGAACAAAGCAAGCAGGCAAAGAAGGAGAGCGAGAGTGAGAGTGAGAGTGAGAGTGGGTAAAGCAACGGTAATAGCAATTGTTCAGAGTAAAGTGTGAGGGTCAGAACGAACAGACTGAACTTGAATTGATTGACTTGAGTTGGACGTCCATTGACGATTGACCATTGACGATTGAACACTCGCCATTGACGATTGACCATTGACGATTGAACACTCGCCATTGACAATTGACCATTGACGATTGAACACTCGCCATTGACTATTGACCACTGACTATTGATCTAATATTGATCATTGACCATTGACGATTGACCATTGAACACTCGCCATTGACTACTGACCATTGACCATTGTCCATTGTCCATTGACCATCAACCACTGATCTAATAATTACTTATCTCTCTGACGGAAATATGGGTTCCGAAGAATCACCCAGATCAAGCCACCCGACACTGTCCACAACAGGCCCGATCGAGGTGGCCATGCCTCGATCTCCAAGAATCACCACGACTCAATTGAGCCCTAGCGGTAGCAGTGTCAGCAGCACCACCACGACCGCGAGCGCTGGCAGTCCAAATGCCGGCGGTGCAACTGGCAACCCCCCAACAACCCCCACTCCTCGACACCAGTCAATTGCCGACCTGCTTTCGACGCCTCCTCCGTTGAACAGCTCCAATTTCCCCGAAGGCAGCACCACCACTAATCATCTGCATCATTCCAGACGAACAAGCAGCGCTTCACGCCGGAGCAGCGATGATAGCAGCAGCAACTCCATCACCACTGGCAGCAATTCCACCACTACCGCCGGCTCGGCCGCTGGTACTCCTCATAATGCCGCGTTCCCTCCCCTCAACCCCTCTGGTTCACAGACTCGCCGTGACTGGCAAGAGGTGCCGCTGTCGGAACTGGTGCAAAAGGAAAAACTCATTGTCGTGGATGCTGACGCTTCTGTCGAACAGGCGTTTGAGACCATGCACCAGCACGATCTGACGTCTGTGCCCATCCGCGACGGCAACGTCATCACTCATACTTTTGACTACGCAGACCTCAATGCGTATCTGCTACTGGTACTGGGCCATTTAGAGCCCATTGATAAGACCCCCGAGGTCGAGCAAAAAGTCATCAACGCCCGCGCTGGCAAGGAGGTGCCCGTGAAGTTTGTGTCCCAGCTGGGCATCAAGGATCCATATGTGGTGATTCCATCCAATTCAACGCTTTCGACCGTGGTGGAGATTCTCGGCAATGGAGTACACCGCATCGCCGTCAGCGACCCTGCTAACCCGTCAGATATCATTGGAATCGTGTCTCAACGTCGCCTGATCAGGTATATCTGGGAAAACGGCCGCCTCTTCAGCTCACTGGAGCAGCTGTTCCAGAAACCGCTCAGCGAACTGCCCATTGGCGGCTCCACAAACGTGTTATCGGTTAATGGAGAAGAACCCGTCATCAACGCCTTACAGAAAATGCACAGTGAAGGAGTGTCTTCGCTGGCCGTCATTGATAACAACAACAATCTGCTCGGCAATATCTCGATTGTCGATGTGCGACTGCTAACCAAATACTCGCAATCCCCGCTGCTAAGGTCCTCGTGCAAGCAGTTTCTCAACGTCATTCTCAGTAAGCGTGGTCTTCAGGACGGAAAGGACTCCTTCCCGGTGTTCTACGTGACCCAGTCGTCCACCCTGGGCCGCACCCTCGCCAAAATGGTCGCCACCAAGGCCCACCGGCTGTGGATTGTCCAGCCCCCGACCGGCCTGTCCTCGTCCGACTCCGCCCCCGGCGCGGTGCCCCACAACGAGGGCCATCTCACGGGCGTGGTCTCCCTGACCGACATTCTCTACGTCTTTGCCAAGCACGCCGGCAAGGAGTACCTGGACCCCAACAACGCCCGTCGCCAGCGCCGTCGCTCCTCCTCCTCCTCGGTCCGCACCCAGGGCTCCGTCGACGCCTTCAAGCGCAGCCTCTCCATAGACCGAAGATAGCCCCGCCTCCCCCGTTCAACCGTTTCTATACTTTTGTTTTACTACGTTATCTACTCTCCCCCGGCTCTGCCTCCGGCGGCTGGGCGCTGCCCAGACCCGTAGCTCGCTTCGCTCGGGCGAGGACAGTCGTCGATTGCCAGGGAGTAGTGGGTTCAGGCCCGAGCGCAGCGAGCTACGGGTCTGGGCAGCGCCCAGCCGCCGGAGGCAGAGCCAGGGAGCACGGGTCCTCGCCCGAGCGCAGCGAGCACCGGGTCTGGGCAGCGCCCAGCCGCCGGAGGCAGAGCCCCCACCCCCAGGAGCGTTGGGTCAGCCGTGCCGAGAGAAGGGACATTTTCCACGTAGCAGAGAAGTTGATGTTGGTGACCAGAGACAGACGACGAGGGGTGAGAGCAGCTGGAGATAACGAGAATGAGACTTTGTTCGTGGACTACGGGAGCGACGACGTTGGCGGTGGCGGCGCTGGTGGCCGGGGGCTCGGGCGTGGCGGGCGCGGGGGCCGTTGGCCAGGCTCCGGGGCTCGTGTCGGCGGGCGACTCGCTGCTATCTTCAGGGGACGTCAGCGGGGCTCTGAGCCAGTATGATTCGGCGCTGAAGCTGGATCCGGGAAACTATTTATATTTTTTCAAGCGCGGCGCCGCGTTGCTGTCGCTTGGTAGAGAGTCGCAGGCGCTGAAGGACTTTGACAGGGCGCTGGAGATCGAGCCCGGGTTGGAGAGCGCCCTTCACCAGCGAGCGAGGATCAATGTCAAGTTCGGGCGGTCCAAGGCCGCTTTGGAGGATGCCCGGGGCCTGAAACCGGCCCAGAGCCAGACCATTATCGAGCAGGCAAAGGCATATAATAGTGCGGTGCAAAAGGCCGTCAAGGCCGACAAGAAACACGATGTCGAGGCATGCGTCCAGCATTGTTCAGAAGGCCTGGTGATTGCTCCAAACTCGCTGGAACTGCGGCAACTGCGTGCCAAGTGTCGCATTGTCCATGAAGACGTACGAGAGGCCCTGGTGGACCTGAGCCATGTGGAGAGCCTTTTGCCATCGAATCCCGACGCTTTTGTCACAAGCGCAAAGCTCTATTACTACCGGTTGCACGAATACGACACAGCCATGCAGAATCTACGTCGCTGTCTCCAGTACGATTCGGACTGTAGCAGCTGTCTAAAGACGCATAAATCCATCAAGAAAACAGAAAAGAAGATCGCCAGGTTCTCTCGAAGCTCGCTGGCCAAAAAGGTGGCCGAGCACGAGATCTGGACTGAGATCAAGACATCTCTGATAGACAGAGGGCAGTACAAGGAGATTGAGAAAGAAGTGGCCGCCAATCTGAACGAAGTGGGTCTTGCAAGCGCAAAGTCGGATCTAATCGACCATCTCCAGGAGGTTTTCTGTGAAACTTATTACAACACAAAGGATTTCGAGTCTGTACATGCCCAGCAGTCTTGTCATGCAGCGCTTGCCAACGACAATACGTTTGTTCCGGCAGTGCTGTTCCAAGCGACGCGCGAAATGAATAAAGACAACTTTGACGCCGCCGTCCATCTCCTGTGGGAGTTCCGGCAGAATACTGGAATCCAGGATCCCAAGGTGGCCACCAAGTTCCGAGAAGCGCAGATTCTCGCTCGCCGCGCAAAGGAAAAGGACTACTACAAGGTATTAGGCGTGTCTCGCACCGCCGACGACAAGGAAATCAAAAAGGCCTATCGCGCTCTGACCAAGCAGTATCACCCAGACAAGTACCGGGGCGACATGGACTCGGAGCAGGTGCTGCGCAAAATGGCCGATATCAACGAGGCCTACGAAGTGCTCTCGGACGAGGAAAAGCGCCGTATGTTCGACAATGGCCAGGATCCAAACGACGCCTCCCAGGCCGCCGGCGGTCCGTCAGGTGGGCCCGGAACAAACCCGTTCAGAGGCGGTCCCCACCACCAGCACTACCAACAACAGCAGCAGCAGCAGCATTTCCAGGGCAGCTTCGACTTTGGCTCGTTCCGCGAACAGTTCATGAAACAGCACTTCTACGGGGCCATGTAGACGTGAATATGTCGGTAAATTTTCTATTTATTCTCTCGTGCAATTCCCCTGGTTGGCCTCCGGCGGCTGGGCGCTGCCCAGACCCGTGGCTCCGCTTCGCGGAGGGGCGAGCCTGGCGGCGCTGAGGCTCTACGTACTCCGCGAAGCGGAGCCACGGGTCTGGGCAGCGCCCAGCCGCCGGAGGCGAAGGCATAACCGACGGTTAACATCACTGGAGAATCCCAATCCAGAACGCGTATTGGGTGGTAGTAGTCCGTCATGGCAGGTTATGTGCCGGATCGCAACCTAGTTATAATTGACATTTCAAAAGGGCCCTTAGTGCTGGAGATAAATTGGAGTGTTATGCTGTACAATGAGCAAGAAGTGGATCTCTTCGCAAGTCGTTCCCTAATAATGAAGTGGCTCCGGCTAGAGAGCTGATAACCTCCATTTCATACATCGTCTCTATCTCCGATTCAGGTTTCACTTAGAAGCATCCCAGAATGAGCAGACGGGTTTTATTTAAAATTCTCAGAATAAAATTTCAAAGGGGATTGGAGAAAGTAAACAAACAAGTGTGTGCCTTGCATGAGACAGCCTAAGCGAGATATACGATAGCAATAGAGCTTGCTCCGCATCCCTATTAGAATGGTCCAAAGCTCCTAGATGGTCAAAGAAACGTTGGATATAAGCCATATATCAAGAAGGCAAGCCAAACATAATGGCAGAAGATATTAGATGAAATTAATACAGACAGTCGACTGAAATGCCAAAGATGAAATGTACCACCAAACTTTCATAGTACTCTGAGATGCACAAAGTAACCAAATATAGTAAGCAAGCTCGTCCAATTCAGTTTGGACACACGAGGTAGATGGCTGGTAACTGGTAAATTGGAATCAGAAGAGCACATAATTAAGGAGTGTTTCAAGCATAGTATTTGGAGATCTACTTGAGCCGGAAATTAGGCAGCTGCTGGGTTCCAGAAAGTGGGATTGATTAAGTAGGGCCATTCTTGTAACGGACATACAGTCCAATCGTCTAGGGTGAATACGGGGCAGTGGAGGAGGAGTATGTATATGAATTGTTGAATATGAAATTAATTGTCACTCGCATTTCGAGTAGAAAATAAGTAATTCGAAAAAAGAGTAAAAAAGCCGCTAGCATTCTGGTATAATAAAGGTGCTGCATAGAGCATGATCCAAGGCACCTAATACCACAGTAGCACTCTTGGGAAACATGACTGATTTATAGACGGGCCCATCGCCCATCGGTCTCCAAGGATAAATAGACAATTCACAGTGGTCTATGTATGTTTATCTCTGTTATAGCAGCGAACAGTGCACCTGTCTGTAACGTCGAAAGTACGATGAAGGAAATCTTCTCTTTCAAGATATGTGACGCTTCAGATCCTCGGCGTGCATTATTGACATGTAGATCGCGCTATCGTGCATGACTGTCTGCACAAAATATGCACTAACAAATTGAAACTGAAACTCAACTATGCAGCCGGCGGTCGATCTTGTTAATCAGGCATGCTTACCCCTGAATGCTGTCGGTACACCACACCCTTCCACAATTATTATACATGTCTGGTTCAGGATGTCATTTTCATCCAAAATATATATGGCTGGTGTGAAGCTTTGAGTAGGAGGTGGAGGATCCTTGGAAGATATTGGGCCAGATATATATCTTTACCCTGTCTTGTAAAGCTCTTAGAAAGGAATTGTATAGGCCAAATATATTTCAGAAGATCTGGCATATAAAATAGTGGTATATAAACCCCCAGGATTTGCCATAGAGATCTTGAGGGGTATAAAGGTTAGCATGGCAACACCACCAGTAATATCTGATCCTTCACAAGAAAGTCACGGTATGCGAGTCTCTAAGGCAGCCGAGCTATTGCTTGGCGGCTCTCAGAATCAGTCGTCACCTTCAAAGACTCTCAATTTAGCTCTTGGTGCTGTCGAGTTAGCAGTTGTAAGTTAGTGGTGGGTTGCTCTTCAGCTCTCTCGGCTTTGTCGAGGGCCGCCAAGTTAGTGATTGGCGTGTTTCTAGGTTATTCGCCTTCTAAAAAGACTGAGTCATGGGGATGGAGGAGGATCTGGACCTACCTGACGTGATTTTTTGTCCTCTTTGCTCCTTGTCAGAGGCCGCTGAGCCAGACGCGGGTATGTTTCGGGATCATTCGTCTCCTTCTAAGACTAGCAAGAAAATTCTAAAGTGCTGCCAAACCATGGGCAACTATGTCAAGAAACTTGGAGGTTTTCATTATGATCTAGATGAAGAGTATTTGCGCTTGAGCGCCGCCAACCAAGCCCAGTATACAGCCAATAATCTCCGGGCTAATCCGCCCAGTTGGAGGACCGACTACTATATGGTTAGTGCTCTTCGCAATCATTCGGGACCTTCGAGGGGTGAGTGAGAGAACTTATATAAGGAAAACACAACTTAATTATTAACAAACGTATTCTCAATTTTTTACCCTTGAAACAACTCGACGTCGGACGCATGTAAAATAGCTTGGTTCTGGGCTCTGGATATCATAAATCTATGAGCTCCAGTGTTTATGAGCGTGAATCTGATAGATGGTGGATTTCATCGGCAGTGATTATAGTTCCAGCATCTGGATAGAACCCCCAGTGCCGCATCTAAGTGACCTGTACTGATAAACAAGCAATAGACGACCCTTCGTTGCAAAGAACCATCTCAGAATGGCAATCGTTGCCAGCGACGTTTCGTTAAAAGATCATGAATTGACTCGTTTTCTTTTTGATATATTAATTCTACACATTGACATTTTCAATCTGGGAGCTATTTAATAGTTGAGCCGTTACAAATATATTGAAAGAGATTTCAGGGGTAACTGTCCAGGAGCAGGCTATCGCACATGCAGTTACACACCTGCAGCTGCATATACCACAAATTTGCAGATGAACGTCCTGTAATAATAAATGATGGATGTCTTTGGGTCTATTTACTCTGCTTTACTTGGGTATGCGATTGATGCAACGATTTGACTGGCACGAATTCATGAGCAATGTCAGCTCTTTTAAGCTACTTCGGCAGCATCTCGAGCTTGTTAGCTCGGACATGCAATATGATGGGTTGTGTTTACTGTCACAGCACATTGTCTATGAAGAACTACCCAAGAAATGTCATGACCATTGATTTCAATATATAAATAAGCTTATAATCTTTAGATGGTTCCTAAATAGCTATGGTCACCTTTGAGAGTGGAGCCGCACATTCGACAATTACGCGGCACGGCTGGCGGAGTTTACAATTTTGAACCCATGAAAATGAAAACTATCTATCAACCACACATTCATATCTCATATTCCTGTTTGTTCCATAAAAATGGCTATTCCAGCATTATCAGAAGAGGCTAGAGTAAGTAAATGAACGAGGTCCAGTCATGATAAGCTGATCCGCGTGGCAGAATTCACTCTAACTTTTCAAGGAACGTATCACTAAGGTCATTGACATTGGCCGTGTAGCTGTTCATTACGGATGGATTCCTTTTATTGTGTACCTTGGATTCACCCAGAGTGTTCCTCGTCCTAGTTTGATCAAGTAAGTTTTATGTCGGGTTCACGTTGGGTTCACGTTAGGTTCACGTTAGTTCACGTTAGGTTCACGTTGGGTTCACGTTACGTTGACGTTAACGTTACACACAAGCGCTAACCAGTAGACTTCTTTCTCCTCTTCCTACTCCTTAGATGGGTAGAATTCAGTGAATACAGTTTAAATAAACTGGTCGGGTTGTAATGTTTATTATGTACATAAATAAAAGTTCGTGATGCGAGTTAAGCGGCCAATAGCGCTGTCTTGAAATTCCTCTTAGTTTACACTGTAATAGAGATCATTAAAGTCTTTGATACGATAAGGAGCGAGCCATTCACAATTCAAAATCCACAATTCGCATTTGCTTTCGCATTCATACGTCGACGTAGGCAATGGACCTGATGTTCCCAATTTGAAATGCATGCCGGTGGTGGACCTTTACGTCTACTCCTCTCATCATTCCAGACACTTATAAACACCTTATTAATGTCTGTAAACCATCCAATGCTGCGAGAAGCCATTGCTGGCCTCACAGCTGGCGGAGCCACCACCTTGATAATGCATCCACTTGATCTGCTAAAGATTCGTCTCCAACGTTAGTAACCTACCAGACCTTACTAGGCAAGTATGCGCTACTAACATTCATTTCAGTCGACAAGGGCAATCATGGACTGGGTACCATTAGTCGTCTATTAAAAGATATTGTTACAGTACCAGGAAAGAGCCGGTTTCAGATTAGTGAATTATATCGAGGACTGGGGCCTAATCTGGTTGGGAATACAGTATCCTGGAGCGTTTACTTTGTATTGTATCGGAAATTCGTCGACTTGGCCGATCAGCCTTCTCCTCAGACTTATCTATACGGCTCTCTATCAGCTGGAGCTCTCACCAGCTTCCTGACTAATCCAATATGGGTTCTAAAGACCCGGATATTATCGACTTCTTCTAGAGTACCTGGAGCCTATTCGTCAATGTTAATGGGAATCCGACGGATTCTGGTTGAAGAAGGAATACGGGGGTTCTGGAGGGGCTTCACGCCTAGTTTATTTGGAATCGCTCAAACGGCAGTTCAGTTTTCGTTGTATGATAGCTTCAAATCCACACGATTGAAAAGATATGATCTTCCGGTTTTGCCTACATCAGAATATATCGCTCTGTCAGCAGGCTCGAAATTAATATCCACTTGTGCATTATATCCCTATCAACTAATAAGATCGCGGTTACAAACTTATAGGACCAACGAAGTCTACAAATCAGCATGGGACGTGGTGACCAAAGTGTACCTCAATGAAGGACTTAAAGGCATGTACAAGGGGCTCACAGTCAATCTTATTCGCGTGGTACCTTCGACCTGTACGACACTGGTTGTTTATGAGTCGGTAAGGAATCATCTGTAAATATAGATCTCATTAATGAATTATATATATCATACTAGTAACTCATGTGGAAATTCTCTCCTGTGAACAGAGATGGTCCAAGCATGGGGTTCTGAGCTTGTGTTTGATAATATTGGGGTTGAAGCTGGCCTGTAGCGGCGACCTGGGCCTGATGATGGGGAACTTGTGACTGCGGTTGTTGAGGTTGTTGAAGTGGCACCTGTTGAAGATGTGGCTGTTGTTGAGGTTGTTGAGGCTGCTGTTGCTGTACCACAGGCTCTTGTTTCGAGGAAACTGGCTGCTGCTGAACTGCTGACTGCTGTTGTTTGCGCTGCTCCGACCTGCTGGCCTTTGTCTGACTCTGCAGAGATGGATCTCGTACAATTTTAACATCCTTACCGCGTCCTTTGATACCACGGTTGGCATTCTTGTATAATTCACCAAAATACTTGAATAACTCTAGATCTTCTTGGGGGATCATATCAAGCGAAACGGTGGAGTAATACTTGAACTTTTGTGCCAGAGTCGACACGCTATCAGCATGGAATTTGTTCTGATGGGCCTTGAGATTGCCAAGCTGGGTAAAACTCTTATTACAAGAGTCGAGTTTACAAACATAAGGCCGGTAATTCTCATGAATAAGTTTATGAGCTCGAAAGTTACCACGCTGGGCGAATTTGCGGCCACACACATCGCATTCATAGGGCTTCTCACCAGTATGAGACCGACGGTGAGTTCGCAAATTGCCTCGCTGAGAAAACGTTTTACCACATCCCTGATAATCACATAGATAGGGGCGCTCGCCAGTATGGGATCGGCCATGTATATCAAGATGTGTCTTTTGACTGAATGACTTGTTACAGTCTGGGAAAGTACAACGGTATTTCAACATTGTGTCGGTGGATCTTTTACCTACTCCACCATTCATACTACCTTTAGATGGTAATAATATCTTTTCATCCAGTTTAATGGGTTCATTGATTTCTCCCTTGGCAAGCTTCTCGGCAACTTTGCTTTGAGCTTGGATAATGAGCATCATATGATCGATATTTGTAGCACCAATCTTGGGCTCTGCACTATTGACAGACGATTTGGAGTCCTGGGAAACTTGTCTCTGCTGCTGAGCATGCTGCTGAGCCTGCTGCTGAGCCTGTTGTTGAGCCTGCTGCTGAGCCTGCTGCTGAGCTTGCTGTTGAGCCTGTTGCTGGGCATCTTGAGCTGCTTTTTGAGCTGCAATCTCCTTCTTAGTGGGTCTTTTTCTAGAGGTTCTTGCTCTCTTTGCCTTTGGCTCATCGTCAAGTTGTTTCTGGGGCTGTTGGAGCAACGGCTGTGGTTGCTGGTGTTGTGGCTGCTGTGCAAGTTGTGGCTGTGATTGTGGGACATGAGGTTGTTGCAACTGCTGTTGCTGCTGTTGTTGTTGTTGTTGTTGTTGCTGTTGTTGTTGTTGCTGTTGTTGCTGCTGCTGCTGTTGAAGTTGATGTTGCTGTTGTAGCTGTAACTGAGATTGTGGCTGCTGCTGCTGCTGTTGGAGATGCTGTAACTGCCTACCTCTTGAGAGACCCAGAGCAATGTCATCAACATACGAAGTACTGTTAATCTGTTGATGTTGTTGAAACTGCTGCTGAGGAGGCTGCTGTTGGGGTATCTGTTGGCGCTGTAACTGTGGCTGCTGTTGCTGCTGCTGAGGGTGTTGGGGCGACGACTGACGAGGGATTGGCACAGAAGAATGGGATTGATAATGAGCATAGCCAGCAGCTCCTGCCGAACTGGTGGCAATACCGGGAGTTTGAGCAGCAGTCGTGGGACGATGAGGAGCACCTGGTAAAGGTAATTGTGGGGTTCCATAGTATCCGACACCCACGGCAGAGCCTGGAGCAGAAGTAGGACCAGCGACAGTGGAGCCATTCATAAAGTACTGCAAATGAGAGGCATTGGTAGCAGCGCTGGACGAGGAGCCAGGACCGCCGTCTGCTCCAGAGCCGGAAGCGCCATAAGCAAAAACATTATTAGCAATAGCACCAGAAGGAGACCGACGGGTCAATCCAGTCATGGCATTCGAGGCTGCCCGATTAGAGGCCACTCCAGCTCCGGCCTGAGTGTCATAACCTACCGTGGTACTGCCGATAGAGCCAGCAGACGAGCTGCCACCAGCAGCACCACCTGAGGCAGAGTACGAATTGTCAGACAGTAAGAAGGCCGCATTGGCACTCGACGAACCAACCGACGTTGGTTGCTGCTGCTGAGCCTGCTGCTGCCATATTCTGTTTGAACCGGTAATCGGCTGTTGCTGGGCTTGCTGATAGGCAGGTGGATATTGATAGTTGAACTGTTGCTGCTGTTGACTGGTAGTCTGAGGCTGTTGTTGCTGGGTCTCCATCATCTGATGGTAAGTATTATAACCTGAACCCGGCAGTCTGGAGATTGGCTGCTGCTGCTGCTGCTGCTGAGCAGGCGTCAGAATGGGATTTCCATTATTCCATTGTGGTACATGTCTATACTGGTTGACATTTGCCACTGGATTCTGATACGCCTGTTGTTGTTGTTGGAGGTGATTGACCCCCGAGTCGCGATTCAACATGAGTGAAGGGGCGAGAGAGAGCTACAACATGTTAGTATGTCCATGGCATTTGTGGGCAGTGAACAACTGGTTCACGACGTTCAGGCCAAGGAGTCCGATATCATACTAGTGGAGACAGTTGCGATACCGGAGCTTTGACGATGAATCTTCCCCCTTCGCGGCCAGTCGCATAACCTTTTGCAACATACTTCACGAACCAGACCGTTATTCAGGGAGGGACTCAATAGAACCCTGGAACCAAAAAGAAAACTTATATTTTCTTTTCCTCTTCAGATGTTGTTGATAATAACAAACAAATGTTGTTTCTTTTTCAGTTGGACGTGATTACCAAACGTCAGTTGCTGTTTTTTTGTGGTTAATTTAGTGTATAGTTTACTTTTATTTGAAAAAGAAACCCTTGCGTAAAAGGGCAAAAAAAAGGAAGAGATAGAATAAAGACAAAACCAGAAAAACAAAAAAATAAAACCAATAAAATAAAAGGTGCGAAGTTGTTTTTTTCTAGTTTTCTTTTGCCGCTTAGCAAGCATCTTTGTTTTGATTGGCTGGACGCTTACCCCTGCCCGAGCGAGGTGTAAGTGAATATATGTGGTTATAGGTGGCATGTTGGTAGGCCGGCAGGCGGTCAGCTGGCAGACGACTCATTGACTCGCTGACTGACAGAGGCTGACTCGCACGCTGACTCGCACGCTGAGTCGCACGCTAAGTCGCACGCTTAGTCGCACGCTGACTCGTTTAGTGCCTGAATGACAGTCAATCACCGCCGGCACCGGCAAGGTTAATGCTCGACAAACTCTAAACGTAGGAAAGCAGAGCGCTTCAGTTACCCCAGAAATACGGATCATTGAGTCGATCGTCGAGTACTTGTATGCACAAGAAGCTTCCAGAGCGTAAGCTTCAAAAGCGGTATACCTTATACCCTACATAGCAGTCAGTATTGCAACTCGGTAGCTCTTTATGGCCTGTATCTTTTGAGAACTGCCCACAATCACGCGCTACGGCTCACGAAGTTCAGGTCCAGCAAGGGCTCGCAGCCACTCGAGCGAAGCGAGCAGCGGGTTCGGGCAGAGCCCGGCCGCCGGAGGCAGACCCCCTGCAGAGCAAACAGGCGGGCAGACACGAGCCGGGCAGCGGCGAATCGAGCGTAGCGAGCAACGGGTCCGGGCAGAGCCCGGCCGCCGGAGGCAGGTCCGCAGACAGAGAAGGCGGGCGGAGACCACGGTAGAGAGACAGGTAGAAACAAACAAATCAGAACTTTCTTGGGGGTGGTGGTGACAGCAGTGGTAGCAGTCGAGACTATTTATGTAGTGGTGGTGGTGGAGGAGGAGGACGAGAGACGGGGGATTTTATCTGGCGACGGGGAAGTATCTCCATATTCTGGCTCTACAATCGCCACTGCCGGTCGCAAATAAGCCGCCGGCAGGACTCGGCGCCACGCTGATGACGCTGTTTTTGTGGCCTTGTAACATGAGCTGGACTTGGGCGGTGCGCGGGTCCCAGAACTGTACGCCTCTATCTTTCGAGCCCGAGAGAATCCATTGAGCATCGGGAGTGGAGGCCACAGATAATACAAAGTCTTTATGGCCCACAAACGTCTTGACACAGACTCCGCCTTTATGGGTGGACTGGACGCCTCGGGGAGCCTGGAGCTCCCACAGTTTGAGGGTCTTGTCGAGCGAACCAGACACCAGGTCCTGGCCATCGGGCGTGAACGCCACACTGTACACCGAGTCCTTATGGCCATCGGGCGCCTCCAGACGCTCGACAAGGAACCCAGTTGAAGTATCCCACACCCGGACGGTTCTGTCTAGCGAACCAGCGGCCACGAACCTGCCGTCGGGCGAAATGGCCACGGTGGTGACGCCGTCCTCGATACTTAGAGTCAGAGTACACTGACCGTTTTCCATATCCCACATTCGCACCGTTCGGTCGCCGCTTCCCGAGGCAATATGACGGCCATTTCTTGAGAAATCCAGCGAATAGATATCCTGCTCATGGCCGCTGAAAAGATACCGGATTGTGCGTGATTTAATATCCCATACTCGGATCTGTTTATCCTCAGCTCCTGTAGCTAGATACTTGCCGTCGGGCGAAAAACATACAGAACGGATGTATAAATCGCCATCTCGCTCAACAGACTCGTCCTGTAGTCTACAAATCAGTTGGCCAGTCTGAACATCGAAAATCTGGGCGCTTCGATTACATCCAGTAGCAATATATTTGCCGTCCAGAGAGAACCGTACACAGCACACGACCGACAAGTGGTCGAGCGACTGGACCATTTCTACGTCAATGAGCCTTGGCGCCAGCTCATTGTATAATACAAACCAGTCGTCTTTGATTTTCTTCATTTCGGCCGGGATCTTCTCGATATCCAAATCGCCCAGATTATTACCCAGGGCCTGAGCGGCCTGAATGCCATTAACCAGCGAAGCGTCGGTAACGGCGCCAGGGCCGGACCCGGCTCCACCAGCACCCGAGTTGTTGGCTCCAGCGGCTGGGCCAGCCAGAGGCACGATGGTGGAAGACACTGGGCTTAGTTTAGATCCGTTGCCAGCTGCTGCTGCTGCTGCCGCTGCTGCCGCCGCGGCTGCCGAGCCAGCAGTACTGGCGGTACCGGCAGATCCACCAGTTACTTGGCTTTCAGGAAGGATTTTCTTGGAGTTTGGGGAAATAGGACCTCCTCCTGCTGTTGGCTGTTGCTGTTGCTGCTGTTGCTGGTCCTGAACAGACCCATAGCCATTATTATATCCTGGCTGACCGCCAGTTGGAGCACTTGAGTAAGAGCCGGCGGGATTCGCGGCTGCTCCAGCGGGCTGGTCAGGGGTCTGGCCCGACATGATTTCGCCAAATACGTTGGAATGGCCAATAAACGGCGCCGGGTGCTGTTGTTCCGGTTGAGGTCTCAATGGCTGTTGAGGGGGTCCCGCGATAGCCTGCTGCTGCTGTTGTTGTTGCTGCTGTTGTTGTTGTTGTTGTTGTTGTTGTTGCTGCTGCTGCTGCTGCTGCTGCTGTTGCTGTTGTTGTTGCTGTTGTTGTTGAGCAGCGGCGGCAGCGGCAGCGTTTCCACTACTTTCCAACTCGCGCTTCAAGCGCAGAATCTCTTCCTCATACTGATCCTTCATCTTCCTGTGAGCCATCTCCAGCTCGTATATGGCCTGTCTAATCTGGTTCATCTCGGCCGTCTGTTGGTTGACTAGACATCCTGTTAGTACCGCTACGCCGCAGCCGTTACACTGCTACTCACACTTGTGATCGAATTCATCCTTGTGCATTCTATAAACCGACGCTTCGTTCGTGACATTTTCAAACTCGCGCTTAATGGCATCCAAGAGCTCATTGAGCCCTGGGCCGGGCGGAGCAACCATTCTCTGTGTAGGGTAGCTCATGGCTCGTTAACACGCTCTCGTGGTCGTCGTAACAATAAAGAGCTTTTGTTTTCCCTTCGCGTCGCGTTGCTTGCAACAAATAAAAATACAAGTCCACCGGGATAGGCCCACACCGCTTCTCACAATGCTTTCAAAACAAGAAAAAATCCCTTGACTGTAACCCGTTCTCGTTGGCCCTGCGTTGGATGGCCTATCTCTGTACAAAGCGTGCTCTGCGGTCGACAAAGCGTTGTGTGCGCGAAAAAACTGCAGAATCGTCTTTTGCAACAAATTTACTTCACGAGATTTTAAACGTCGGTTTCGCTGATTGTCCGTCTGTCAGTCGTCCGTCTAAAAGCACCTTTATTAACGAGACTCCCCCTCGAGGTTGCTTTTCGCGCGGCTGCCGCTCCCGCTCTCGCTCCCGCCGTGCCTGGCCACCCCCAAACCCGGTGGTGGGTCCCAGATATAACCGACAATGCAAGGGGCCCAGGCTCAAATTTACCGGCACATGCACATCATAGCACGGCTCCAGCGAAGGTGCGGCGGTCCAGCTGCGCCGAAGGCCAGGCCGGCGCGCGCCCGCCTGCTGTGACGTGGTATCTCGCCCTCGCGTCGCCTGCCCCACCACCGCCCCGCCCGGCGCTGCTCGCGCACGGCTGCGGCCCT
>JAJMIG010000221.1:0-16113 GCA_030583365.1 Sugiyamaella japonica | reverse complement strand
GAAGCGAGCAACGGGTCTGGGCAGCGCCCAGCCGCCGGAGGCGTTGTCGCGGTGGCACCTGCCAGTTAACATGACAGTGTATTCTCTACGAAAGTTTAGGTTTGAGCTGGTACTTGCGCTTGATATAAATATACAAGGCGACGATGAAGCCCACGGGGGGCATAAGCCATTCGGCCAGGGAAACGATGATGTTGGGTTTCATGGCCGACACTAGGGCATCGAGTTTGGAATAGAGCGAGTCGAGCGAGGCCTCGTTGTTGATGACATAGTCGGCGAGCACTCGTTTGTGGGACATGGGCATTTGGCTGGCGATGCGTTTGTCGGCCTCGTCTTCTGACAGATGCGGGTCGCGCTTGAGTAGTCGCTGGCGTTGCTGCGCGTCGTTACAGGATACGACTACTGACACACCACAGTAGGCATCGAGCTTGGATTCAAACAAAAGAGGCACGTCGAGAATGATCATCTGATAGCCTTTGATCCACGCCAGCACGACCTGGCGCGCCATCTCGAGTCGGACCGCGGGGTGCACGATTGAATTGAGGACCCGGCGCTCTTTCTCGTTTCCAAACACGGCTCGACCCAGTACCGGCCGGTTCAGAGCGCCTCCATTGGCTTCGTCTATGAGTGATTCGCCTTCTGGGATTAGAGGTGTGAAATGGGCGACAATCTGTTTATAAGCTTTTGTGCCTGGTTCCACGACCTGGCGGGCAATGAGATCCGCATCTATGATCGGGAGGTGATGGTGTTGGGCGAGGTATTTGGAGACGGTGGATTTGCCGGTGGCAATGCCACCTGTGAGGCCTACAATGAGCATAATGGGTGGGTTGGTGAGGTGTTTAGGTGCGGGTGAATTGACTTTTATATATTGATGGATCAAGGATCAAGAGGGGTAGAGGGGTAGAAGTGATATTTCAGGTGGGGCTGCCACCCCGCATTTAGGATTTACAGATGCCTGTAGGGAATAAATGGTGGAATAAATGGTGGAATTGCTGGCTGGAATGGCGGGAATTGCTGGCTGGTGTAGATAAGTGTGAAGAGTATACGAGTTGGGAATTGCTTATTGTTTGTGAGAATGGTACTTTTATAGTAGTCGTATTGTACGGTCACTATGTGATACGCATACTATGCTCAATGCCTGTACACCCACGCCTAACGCTACACTGTCTACTCACCATCTTTCTATCACTCCCTGACACTCACTTACTACCCCTCAATTATACTCCATTATTATTAATATTATTAATACTGTCAAATCATCTTTCTATCTCTCTCTCCTTACGTCATTGCAAGCAGCCCGTACCCTGGAATTTATTCTGACCGGCTTGATTGCGACGATCTTTCAGGGACATCAGGAACCAGATCTGAGTGAAAGCGCTTTTGTTTGCTACTCAACATCTGCACAACTAATATAAAAGGCCAGGCATAAAAGGCCGCTCAAGGGAGATAACGTCTATAACGTCCAAATCACCAATGTCCAAATCAAGTGTACCCAAAATATTCATCGTCGGAGCAGGAAGCATAGGAAGTCTAATAGCCAGTGGGTTGGAATCCACAGCGCCCAAACTGGCAGATGCTGCGTTGATTTTGAAATCCAAAGAAAGACTCCAGGACTATCTTCATCACGATTCCACTGTCCGTTTATGGAGAAATGTCGGTCATCAGATGATGATTGAGAACCAGATTCCTGCTCATAGTCGGTATCCCAAACTGCAAAACGACCAACCGCGCCCAATTGACAATTTGATAGTCACTACAAAAGCCACTCAGACTGAAGAGGCCATAACCGCCTTATTACCATCCATTACTCCTTCTACCAATATTTTATTACTACAAAACGGAATCGGCACATATGAGAAACTGTGTGAAAAGTTCTGGCCACATCAGTCGTCACGACCTTGTTTCTTGTTAGGAATCACATCTCATGGCGTTCGTCCAGCTGACATTCCCTGGACTTTTAAATATGTTGGAATTGGAGATATCAAGTTGACCAAGGTTCCTGAAAACGTGGATCCGTTGGCCACCACCGCTCTTTATCAGCGTAAACACGATGATGATAATGATCATGACCTTTCAACGTTTGATGCCCCGGGAACTCGAATTGTCCGCGAAAACCGTGGCGACGGTATAACTCCTTCTTTACAGTCCAACAATGACATTCCCACTACTTCTGAAGAAGCAGTTAAATCAGACTATTCGGATCTCGACATCGTACTGGACCAGGCTCGCAGGGGCACTCATACTGATTCCGAGGCAGCCGTGAAAAGCGAGTACACGGATTTAGATATCCATCTTCACAAGGCAAGAAAAGGGACTCCAACTGATTCCGAAGATGCTGTGCGGGCCGAGTACTCGGATCTCGATATCCATCTCCAAAAGGCCCGTAAAGGCACCCCCACCGAATCGGAAGAGGCCGTTCGATCAGATCAACCTGCTAGTGCTAGTACTAGCGATGGTGCACAACCAGACGTTCATTCCACCGCTGCTCCTACTGACTCTGAGGCATCTGTTAAAGCCGACTATACGGACCCTCTAGAGTCGCATCGCAGCCAAAACGCTATTCCTGAACATCTCCCGGTAATCTTTAAAGCCCTTTTAGGCGCCAGATCATTCCTAAACGCTCGAGTCTTGTCATATTCCGAGTTCCGAGTGGTTCAGTACGAAAAACTAATTGTAAATGCATGTATCAACCCTTTGACAGTCATTTTCCGTTGTACAAACGGCCAGCTTCTGGATCTGGACAACTCCCAAAAACTGCTCTACGACATTATCAAAGAATGCTGTGCCATTCTCAAAACACATGCCCGAGCCACTTTCAATGACGAACAAGTCCATCTTATAAACACCCAACTGAATCCACACCGCATGCTCAACATTGTACACAAAGTGTGTGAATCTACTGCCAATAACAAGTCTTCCATGCTCGTGGATGTCGAGCGTGGTAACGACACGGAACTGCCCTACATCAACGATTATATTGTACATCTGGGCAGAATCCACAAAAAACGAACCGATCGAAACTCGATGCTTTCCCAGCTCGTCAGGGTCCAGCTCGCTATTTCCCGGCAGTCTGAAAAGGACTATGTTCCACTGTCTCTTGAGCTGTAGTGGAAATATTGGCATGTTAATTTAACCGTGGCTTCTGCCTCCGGCGGCTGGGCGCTGCCCAGACCCGTTGCTCGCTGCGCTCGATTGCGGGCCTTCCCTAACGGTATAGTAAATATTGACATGTTAATTTAACCGTAGCTTCTGCCTCCGTGGCTTCTGCCTCCGGCGGCTGGGCGCTGCCCAGACCCGTTGCTCGCTGCGCTCGATTACGAGCCTCCCCTAGCAGTACTGTAAAATTGACATTTTAACAGTAGCTCAATTTTCTGTGTCCGTCAGATATTTATCGATTATCTCGAGATATCCGTTGGTGATGTCGCCTGATGACAACTGGAGAATCTCGTTCCTTATTGGCACAAGCAACTGTCTCAACGACCGCACATTTCCCACCTTATATTTGAGTCCGTCATTTAGACCATTGCACAACAATCGTAGACTGGTAGCAACTCCCCCTTCGTGCTCCTGTAAACAAGATAGAGCCACCTCGGTCCGAAACGATGGCCCCTCGAGATTCAGTGTGTAATCGCCAAGATACCCTAGCTCGTCAAGAACATGTTTATGCCATTCAGACAGGAGCTCCAATAGTGGCTCAGTAATGTCCAAACTATCCCAAGGATTTCCCGCCACTGTAAACCCGTACTCACAAAGTAAGAAACAGTTGTCATGTGGGCCGTATGCTAACTGCAACTCTTCTCCACAAGTATATGCCTTTCTCGCAGTAACAATCATTCCAGTGGGAGTAACGTCCACTTTAACAGTTTGGTCCTGATCTACTGGAGTATGGTTTAAAAAATCAATGAATGGTGCCATAGTCATGTTATCGTTTTTATCGTTTCCAGGCAGTTTCATGTATAAACAGCGCGAGTTCACACATAGCCAGGACTCTAGAAAGAGCTCGTATGAAAGCTCCAGTTCCAGCTGGTCTTTCGCTACGGCTGATTTTACGGCCTCGAAATCTTGTGCAAAGACCTTTTTCTGTTTTGAAACATGGCTCTGTACCGATTTCGGCATCAGCCTCAGCTGGTCCTCCGACATGGCTAATGGAACTGCTGCAAACGAGTCCAACCGAGGCAGACTGGATAGAAACGGATACCAATAACCGTGAGCATCATTCCTATACAAAAGTATCACCAAAGCGAGCTGCTGATGCGAGCTCAAACTATTCCAGCTAGCTGTCCAATGCGAGCATGTCACTTTGATGGTCTGTGTATTCAGAAGCTGTTTCCTACGTACCACGAGGATCTGGCTCCCGGCTGGTATTGGCTGTGTACAAACCACTGACCTTCCTCGACCTGCTATGTCGATGACTTTTATTCTCGACGAGATACTGGCATTCCCGTCTGTCAACCACTGGATCAAGTTGGATGTCATTGATATGGGTGATGACTTTGGTTCTATCGACATGATTACTGTAATTGGAAGCTGACCCTAACCAGACCAGCTATTATATGACTCTCGTGACGGCTGACGGCGGTTTCTAGCCAGTTGTATCGTATACAAGTCTGTCGTCACTCAATTATCCAGAGATCAGTGCCAGGCACTGCCCTTCCTTTCCATCTCCCATCTCGTTTGTTCGCTCGCTCGCTCGGTCCTCCACTTGGTACCTCGACATTTTTCACTCTGCTTCACGTGACCGCATACCCTTCTGATCTCACTGATCTGGTTTTTTCAAGCATACAAAACTACCTCTGATCATGAACGTACTCGTATACTCGGGACCAGGTACTACTATCGAGTCGGTAAAGCATTGTACAGAGTCTCTTCGCAAAATCCTATCTCCCTTTTATGCAGTGGTCAACGTCAATGCCAAGATCATTCGAAATGAGCCTTGGCCAGGTTCTACAGCATTGATAGTCATTCCTGGAGGAGCGGATCTCCCGTACTGCCGCGAATTGAATGGTCATGGAAACGATGTTATTAGGAAATACGTCAGACAGGGTGGAAAGTACCTAGGATTATGTGCCGGTGGATATTATGGAGCTTCAAGATGTGAATTTGAAGTGGGTGATCCCGAGATGGAGGTCAGCGGTAGTCGAGAGCTGGCGTTTTATCCAGGCATCTGTAGAGGATCTGCTTTCAAGGGATTTAAATATGGAAGTCATTCTGGGGCTCGAGCGACTCTGATTGGAGTGAACAAGAGCAGTTTCAAGGGAATTGGAGATGGAGTCTCGTTGGATTTGGATGACTTTAACTGCTACTTTAATGGTGGTGGATACTTTGTTGATGCTGAGGGGCTTGAAAAAGAGGGTGTTGAAATATTGGCTCGATATAGAGAGAAGCTGGATATAGATGGTGAGAGTACGGCGACCGAAGCTGCTGCTGCTGCTGCTGTGTACACAAAATTCGGCAAAGGAGGTGCCGTCCTAACTGGAGTCCATCCGGAATTCAGTTTTCTTTCAAGCGTATCAGGAAAGGCAGCCTCAAATTCAGACAGCTCTGACGCTGATGCGATAGAACAATCAGTTGTGGATGCCGTCAATGCCGACAACTCGAAAAGAGTCAACTTTCTAAGGTACACCCTGAGTAAACTGGGTCTTAAAGTCAACTGGGATGACACTACTAGTAGTATTCCTCGACTCACGAGACTCAAATTAACGTCTCTTCGACCAGCCGCCGCCAAGTCACTTGTCGCTCACCTAAAGACCGAAATCGGGTTTGTTGGCGAGCACAACAATCTATTGGTTGGAAATAACGACACGTTTCGCATAATTGAAGATGAAGATGAAAATGACGGGCAGCGGGAACATTCGAATAATCTTCTCACCAACAATAGTGAAGAGTTGCCTGAAAATCTCGACAAGGTCATCAAGGACGTGGAACTCAGCCGGTCTTCACGTCCGAATCATCGCGATACTCCGTACTTTAACCATCAGGTATATTACGAGAATCTTGAAGCGTTGCAGAATAGAAACAGTCTGAAAGGAGAACTAGGGTCCATCCTTCTTTATGGAGAAGTCGTCACATCTACTTCGACTATGCTGGACAAAAACTACTCGCTTTTACGCCATCTCCCCAATGGATTCACGGCCGTAGGCACTATCCAGGTCAGCGGGCGAGGAAGAGGTAATAACGTATGGGTCAATCCTCCTGGAGTATTGGCAGTTTCAGGTGTGATTCGAATGGCCATGGGGCTCGATACTCCCTCGATCATATTTGTGCAATATCTCGTATCACTTGCAATTGTAGAGGCTATTCTAGGCTATGGGCCCGGATATCAGGAAATGCCCATTCATTTGAAATGGCCCAACGATGTATATGCTAAAACGCCAGCTCATATGGACCTGAAGGAAGAATATCTAAAAATTGGTGGCATCATTGTGAATAGCAATGTGTTTGACCGTGAATACGTTCTGGTGTATGGAGCAGGCACCAATGTTACGAATCCCGCCCCTACAGTCTCTCTGAATCTCGTTCTGGATGCTCTGAATCAACAACGACGCAAACGTGGTCAAGCTCCTCTACCTAATTACAATCAAGAAGTGCTTCTTGCTCATTTCGTGACGACACTTGAAAAAATGCTCTATTCATTTAAACACCAAGGGTTCTCGGCCTATGAAGACTTGTATTATAAGCGATGGCTACACACTGGCAAAATAGTCACTCTCGAGCAATATGACAATACCAAAGCCGTTGTACGGGGCATTACATCTGACTTTGGACTTTTGGTGGTTGAAGAGGTTGACAGGAATGACAACCCGACTGGACGTAGATACGAGCTGCAACCAGACGGTAACTCGTTTGATATGTTTAAAGGGCTGGTCAAGAAGAAGGTGTAAGAGCATAGAAACAATTAATTAGATGCAAATAATAATAATATCACTAAGACATGATAATGTAGAATGCAGTATATGTAGAAATGGCTCCAAGACCAACGAGCCATTTGGCAACTACTGGCTCTACAAGATGGCCCATGTTCACGTAAGATTTATCATCTGCCCATGGAGTGTACGATTGCGGCAAGTACATTGCAAACGGATATTCAAACGTGTCAAGGCGACCTGCTTGCGCGGCCGCCGTGGTGTTGCTCGTAGAATCAAATACATACAGCGTGTATTGCGATGTCACAAGGTCAATAGTATTGTTTGCAGCCCATTGTTTAGTATCCCACACGAACTTGGTCTGAGTGGCAGGCAGTTCAGTCGTCACTGTATAAGTCTGGGAATTGGTCGAGCAATAGGCCAAAACGTCTAGAGCCTTGGGAGTGATCGAAAGCGACGTGTAGGTCCATTCAAACGACGCATTCTGGCCTATCTTGACATATGTGGTAGTCACTGAGCTGGGGTTTGGAACAACCATGGTAATACCTCCCGCCGGAGCGTTGGAGTCGATAGAGATGGATGAAGATGTAGTTGAAGACGATGATGATGACGTGGTTTTGGACCCACTTTTGCTTTTACCAGAAGTCGTTTTGCCAGATGTCGTTTTGCCAGTGGCTTTGGTACTCGAAGAAGTACCAGTAGCCGTTCCTTTAGTCTGTTTAGACGACGTCTTGTCTTTTGTATTGGCAGTAGTGGAAACGTCTTGGGACACGACCTGGATGGCCTTTGAGGTTTCTGCGGTTTGAGATACAACCACGATATCATCGCTATTGGCTCTTTTGATGTTGTTTTCAGCAACGTGAGCGGCCTGTGCGGTCAGGAAAATGGACACCAGGAAAAGGCCCAAGCCCCACAATCGTCGGATCTTGGTCATGTGTGCGGTTTTTGGTTTCGAGATTCGTTTGTGAACCGAGAAGCGAGATTGTTTCTTTCCTATCTGGATGTAAGTTTCTTCCTAGCGATCGCTCAACCGTTTGATTCTGGTTATCGGTTATTGGTTATTTCTATGCTGTCGGTTTTTATACCTTTTGGTGGTGTCTCGCTATTTCGCTATTTCCCGATAGCTGGAGATTTTATTTATGTTTTTTTTATGTTTGATCCAGGTGGAACGTGCCGTCGTTTGTGTGTATAATTCTATTTTAGGATCATTTAGATGTGCGTCTCTGCCTGATCTGGACAACCAGATGGTATGTTATTAAAGGTCGATGAGCCGCCGCAGACGCGCGAGGACCCTGAGCCCAGGATGTATACCATTATTGTGTAGTGGTAGAGCGTAGCGGTTGATATTATATGAATACACAAATTATGAGCAAGTGTCTAGTCCGGTCAGGGGTAGCTGGATGGATATAAGGGTGATACACGAGCTGGACGTTACTGACGCCGCATATCTTACGGCGTATCGCGATTCCGTTGCTACGGAAACCCGTATCATGTAATGTAAACAAATGCTCCATCTCACATTTCCTTCTTCACCAATTCTCCAACTACAACTACCACTACCACTACCACTACCACTACCACTACCACTACAACATGGAAACCTCGTTCAATCTGGCCGAGGCATTCTCAACATTCTTGAAAAACCCAAGCGATCTCGTCTCGGATGTCGAAACAGAAGACCATTCAACTGCCATTGATGAAGTCACCGATAAACTGGCCATCAGTCCAGAGAGTATCACCGACGAGAGATGTTTCAACCTATTTAAATATACCCTAAAGTGAGTGAACCTTCCAAACAAAACTTCTCACTTCATAACTAACAGATCAGTGACTATAGCGAGATTACGGAAAAGAACCGCGAACAGCTTTTGGATCTCATCATTAGTGGATTGCAAACCACAACAAAAACAGGCGCAAAATCACAAGCAGACTCTCAACAAGACAACGAAGATATTGGCTACCAATTGAAAATTACAAAGTGCCTATTAGAGAGATACATGTTTCTGTTACAATGGTACTTGGTCAATCTTGAACAGAGTCTGACAAAACTAAATGTCACCAGTAGTACCACTGCTAGTGGAAAGACCGCGTCCAACAAGAACAACAAACAATTCCAAACTGGAGTAGCCCAGATTATCATATCTTACGATACAGTGTGCAAATGTCTGAAAACTGTATCCGAAGAGCTATTTGTAACCACCTCAGACAGAGACTTGTTTGCAGGACTGTACCTTCGTCCAGTATACCTGTTTCTTGAGAATGAGCAGCTCGTGAAAAATGAGTCTGTTCGAATGCATCTCTTCAAATGCATTGGAATGTCTGTCAAAACACATCGTCAACAAATGACCGTTCTCACCTCGCTATTACAGCTACTCATCTACTATGAGCACTTGTCCGAGCCATTAGCCGAACTGCTACAAATTCTCTATGAACAATATGACCACTCTGGAGTTGGTGACGAGCTGCTTCGTGAACTGAGCAATAAATCTTTCAATAACAACGATACCAAAGGACCGAAAATCATCTCACTTTTCCTTATCAAGCTATCAAAACTGGTCCCTCTTTTGGTGATGAAAAATATGACGGTGGTTGTGAAGTTTCTGGAAAGCGAGTCTTTTACCCTGCGATGTGCTATTATCGAGGTATCAGGTAATATCATCATAGACATTTGTCGCCGGGGTGGAGACGACGAGCTTCACAAGACTCATATCGACGTGCTACTGGACTTGGTGGAGGAAAGGACCATGGATGTCAACCCTTATTGTAGGTCCAGAGCGCTACAGATCCTGGCATCTGTTTGTGAGCTGGAGATGAAGTTTGTTAAACGACGTCCGAATATGACGAGAATTGCCGTTCTGGCACTACGAGACAGAGCCACTCTAGTCCGACGACAGGCTATCAAACTCGTTAATCGACTAATCTCTACCCATCCATTCAATCAGCTACATGGATCTCAGCTGGATATCAAGGAATGGAAAGCCCGACTGACAGCAGTCAACTTGGAACTGAACAAGATAATGCCCTCAAACGATGGAGATATATCGGTGTTGGATCCGGAAGCGCTGGACAACCCATCGGATGACGAAGATGGTGGTACTTTTCCTAGGAAATCGTCATCAACGTCGATTCCATCTCCCGAGAACTCAGAACTGATTGACAAACTCCAGTTGACGGCCAAATACTACAGCGAAGCCATTGAGTTTATCATTCTGATCCACGAAGCCCTGGACAAAGTTGAGACTCTGCTATTATCAAAACATAAAAGCGAGATCATCGATTCAATGGACCTGTTTGTTTTGGCCGACGCATATGGAATACAACATGCCAGTGCCGGAATCCGCAAAATGCTTCATCTGATATGGGCCAAGGCGAACAATGACGAGGGTCAACAGATCCAAAGCCATCTTGTCAACTGCTATCAGATCTTATTCTTTGATACTCCAATTGGTATGCCCGATAAGGAGGCCAATATTCTCGTGGCGAGAAATCTCATGAGCCTCACTTACGGAGCTACTCTGGCCGAACTGGCTTCTCTTGAAAAGCTTTTAATGATGGCCATGGAAAAGAACCAGTTAATATCGCCAGGTGTCATTCGAACTCTGTGGAAAGTATATAACTTTCAACAGAGAGAGATCTCCAAATCCCAGCGAAGAGGATCAATAATCATCCTTGGTATGATCGCTAAAGCAGACCATTCAGTGGCAACTTCCGGGATGGAAATGTTGCTCAAAATCGGATTGGGTGAACAGGGCCAAGCGGATCTGGGTCTGGCCAAGTATACATGTATAGCTTTACAGCAGTGTGTATCTGAAGACGAATGGAAAAAGGCCAATATTGGTAGTCCCGTGAGATTGCCAGTGACTCACGAAGCTATTGCCGCTCTTTCCAACGTTCTCATCGATCACTGTGAGGATTGGGAATGGTTTGGAGTGGCCGAACAGGCTATCAAGGCCATTAATGACTTGTGTGAGTCTCCCGATATCGTGTTTTCGGAAATCATTCGTACGAAAACGAAAAAGATATTCCAAGTCAGTAGCGAAGAGCAAAGTACTCCTGAACAAAAGGAAGCCGCGCTCAGTCAGCTTTTATTTATTGTAGGTGATGTGGCATTAAAGTCAATGGTTCATCTTGAGAGATGTGAGATTTTGTTTAAACGATCCAAAATCGCATCAGAAAAGGTGAATGCTGGTAAACGGAAGTCGGTGTCTGGAGAAAACGCGTCTAAATTGTCTTCGGCAACTGCTGAGCAGCAGCAGGCGGAGGAGGATGATCTCAATGCTGCTGTGGGTGGAGGAACATCTGAAGATGACTTTTCTGAAGCCATTGCCTATATTCGTGAACGGGAACTGTTATATGGCGACAAGTCGTTACTTACAAGATTCGGAGTAATGGTTTCCAATATCTGTCGACAGGGATTAGCCAAGAACCTGAATGAAAAGCTCAATGTGTCTGCCACGCTGTGCTTGGCCAAGTTCATGTGTGTATCGGCCAGTTATTGTGAACAGAACTTGCCTATTCTCATGGCACTAATGGACAAGTCGGATAATTCCACCATTCGAAGCAACTGCGTGCTGGCGTTAGGTGACATTGCGGTGTGTTTCAACTACATGTTGGATGAGAACACCGACTTTTTATATCGCCGACTTCATGATCGATTTTCGGTTGTACAGCGAACGTGTCTCATGACGCTTACATTTCTCATTCTCGCAGGACAGGTCAAGGTCAAAGGGCAACTTGGAGAAATGGCCAAATGTTTGGAGGATCCAGATCAGCGGATATCCGATCTGGCGAGAATGTTCTTCACCGAGTTGTCGACAAAGGACAATGCTATTTATAACGGGTTCATTGATATGTTCTCGATGCTGAGTGCGGATACTGGACTGTCACAGGACTCATTGCACAAGATTCTTCGATTCCTTGCTGCGTTCATTGACAAGGAGAAACAAGTCAAACAGCTGTCGACAAAACTATGCGATCGATTGGCTCGAAGTGACAGTCAAAAGGCATGGAATGATATCAGCTATGTACTGGGTATCTTGCCTCATAAGAGTGATGTGATTGAAGCTAAGCTGGCCGAAGGGTTTAAATTCACACCAGTGGTTGTAGAATAGTAGTAACAGAAACTAGCAGCGTACGTATCTGGCCATTAATACATTAATTATACGAGGGACATGAGAGAGAATAATAGTTTAGATGATTCATATTATGCAAAAAAAGGCTGGATTTATTCGTTATTCGTGGCATCGCTCGAGTCGTTATCATTAGGATTTTCAGTGTTATTCAAGGACGAGGAATAGATTATCCGATGATGAGGATAAAAGGACTGCTGGGGATGAACGTTGTTGTTATAGCGGCAATATTTATCATAGCGGACATTGATTTCGCGACCTTTGAAAGTGGCTTTGTCGAAAAGTTGGATGGCTTTGGCAGCGTCCTCTTCGGTGTAGAAGCTGGCAATGGCAAACCCTTTTGACCGGCCGTTGTCGAATTCGGGGATTTCTACTCGATAAATGTTTGTTTCTGTTCGCAAGAAGTCTTTCAGGTCTTGCCATTGAGTGGTGAAAGGAATCTAATAATGTTAGTAGTGGTTCGTATCAGCAATAATGGAAATTACAACTTACATTGCCAATAAATAACCTCTGGCGGTCCGACACAACGGTGTTCTGTCGATGATGGTATGTAGAAGGTAAATGTGGGTTCATGAGATTGAATTGCTGCTGAGGGTCATATGACTGTCCGTAGTAGGCGGGACCAGAGCTGTTCCATATTTCTTGTGGCTGCTGGGGATATGGATGAGACGCCAACGACGCATTCTGGACCTGAGGAGAAAACATGGGATAAACGACAGTTGAAGAGTTGGCAGTTGGTGGTGGTGGGGGTGGATATTGAGTGGGCGGTGGTGGTGGTGGTGGTGGTGCAAACCCAGACAGTGGCCGAGGAAAGAACTGTTGTTGTTGTGGCGGTGGTGGTGGCGGATGAGGTGAAAATATAGAGGAGGGTGATCCTAGAGGGATGGGGGAGGCAGTATGGGAAATATCCAGGGACCCTTGGTCCGCAGCTCGTGGACTGCTCGTTATGGAAGAGGCGACAGGGGGGTCAAATGAACCGGAATCATCCACAGGTCGCGTGAGAGGAGGCTGTAGAGACTGTAGAGCAGGTTGTAGTGGACTGGCTACAGCTGCTCCTCCGGGGCCCATCGTGGAGGCTGCTGCCGCTGCTATCAGTATATGGCCTGTTGGTAGTAATAAACCATTGAGGCTCTGAGCACACGAAATGGCATTTGCTTGGCCCTTGACGGTCACAAACGCTATACCTGGAGCAGCTATCTTGATGTAAATGACTGGCACGTTTGGAGCAACCGACGATATTATGGACAGCAATTGTTTCCATTGATAATTGGGAGGCACGTTAGTGACAGTGGTAGTGTAAGTATCGTTGTGATAATGATGATAATTTGGACGAAACGAAGTGATATCTGCGGAATAAATAAATGGAGGCGATTGTGAGGACATGGGTAATGGAGCATAACTGTTCTGAACAGCCGGTATAGGTGTATGAGTGGATTCTGGATTGGGATTGGGATCGGGTGATTGGGACACGGTTTGCTGAATGCCGTTTTGATTGTTGTTCGTTAGTCCGTTGCTAGTAGACAAGGATGGGCCTGGTTCGCCGTTGTCATTCAGACTCAGTGATTCTAGAGGAGGCAACTCGTCGGAATATGGGGCGTTGTTGTGTCTGGTGTTGGGTCTTACAAAGGAATGAGATCTAGAGGATCCATTCACGTAGTAGCCAGTAGGAGGAGGTGGAGGATATCCGTCATACGCATAATTATAGCCATAATTGTCATTGGTGGATGGTGGAGCAGTGGTATCGCCGCCGTTAAGATCTCTGGTGTGGTATTCCGAGTCGATAATAGCAGAGTCTCCACCGGGTCCACTCAAACTGCCATTGCGGCTATTAAGACTCTCGTAGCTCTCTCTACGATCACGGTCAATGGATGAAGATACGATAACAGGTCTCGATGCCGTAGGAGTAGACGATACTATTGGTGGTGGAGCATCTCTAGGCTTGGACGGAGATGAGGAGGACATGGTGGTGTTTGACGATGCGGTCGAAGAAGAAGAGGTCGGTTTCGAAATGTTTGAATCGCCGTCTTCGGAATTCAACTTGCTTGGAATCATGCTCACCGGATTATCTGTCAGCGGAGCTATTGTAATCATTCTATTGAGGTGATCACGGATCTGTGAGGGGCAATATCGACCAGCCTGTGTGATAGTGATACAAAGTACGAGCTGATACACCTCTACACCTGTCTTTCAGCTTTCGCGGTGCTTTGGTCGTCGGATCTATGAGTGGCTTGATATCTTCTAATATCCAGTCAGTGACATTTATTTTCGTGCAATTCAAGCAATTGACAAGCCCTTGGTCAAATATGAATCCAATGGCATGTAAAGATAAGAGAATCACGAGGTTCACTATCTGTGTGCACGTGGTTCAGTCCCCGTTCTTTCACTAGAGTGAGTTTGACTCTCGAAGAGAAATTAGACAGTCGTTAGTGGTGGTGGTGATGGTGGTGGTGATGATGGGGAAGGAATTAATGTAGGCTCTATCAGGTTCAAGATACGGTACGGCAAGAGAATCAGTGGGCAAATGCAAGAAGGCTAAGCTGGCGGTAGGTAAGCCAGCAGGCCGATAGCAGGCAGCAGGGAGACGGTAGGCTGGTAGGCTGGTAGGCTGGGGAGCGGCAGGCTCGCTGGCAGGCTTGGTCCTGTGAGACCCAAAGGTGGGGTCTGGGGCCCGGTGGAGTCTGGGGCCCGGTGGAGTCTGGGGCCCGGTGGGGTCTGGTGCCTGGCGGGGACTTGGATCTGGTCTGGCGGCGGGGTGTGTCCCCCTCGGTTGATGCCCGCCGTCGTGGAGCCTTTCTCGACTTTGCGTGTTCCTCCAGCTGGCGGCAGGCGGAGCTGTCAATTCATGCATTGGGAGTTTATCGTGCATGCGGTACGCGGGGAGGTTAGTTAGGCTCGGGATACGCTTGAAATTCAGGGGAGACTGCTGGCAGGCAACGGCAAGTCAATAGACATATCAATGGGCAGCCAATGGGCAGGTAACTGGCGGGTTATACCGTGAGTAGCTGTCGGTGCTATTTCCCCTGTGATCTCGCTGGCTTACAAGTTGAGACTGTGACTGAGACTGGCGGTGCAGGCCGACTAACAAATCCCACCTTCGCTCGCTGGGAGCCAGACGTCTACGAGCAAACCCCAAGCAACCCTACATTTCACCCGGCCAACACAACTCCACGCCCTCGAGCGCAGCTCGAGCAACGGGTCTGGGCAGAGCCCAGCCGCCGGAGGCAGAGGCAGCCCCGCCCAGAGGCGGCGTCACCGCCGCACCCATCACGGCCCCGTGGCACGGCGCGCAGGTTCGTGTAGGTCTGCGGGAGACGACTGGAGTGGGTGGGATTGATTGAGTACGAACAAGAAGGAACCAAAAGCGCCATGCCCAGCTATGCGAGTCTGAAAGTGATTGAGCTCAAGGAGCTGCTGAAGGAGCGCGACTTGGGAGTGTCCGGGACCAAGCCGGAACTGATAGCGCGTTTAGAAGAGTCTGATGCTCAGAACGCCTCGACGGCCCCGGCGGCCGTGGCCGTGGCCGTGGAGCCGAGCGCTGCCGCTGGCGAGCCCACGACGGTAACATCTAAGACAGAATCTTCTACGGCGCCTGCCGCTCCCGTCCCTGGTGCTACTGCTCCTGCTGCCGCCGCGCCTGCTGGTGACGTTTCCAGCGACGGTGGAGCCGTCGAGCCCGCGTCCAGCGAGACGGACGTCGAGGCAGTGATTGCCGAGCTCCACAAACGAGTGGCCCGTCTGACGAAATACGGCCAGCCCGACGAGGCGGCCGAGCTCAAGAA
This sequence comes from Sugiyamaella japonica, assembly GCA_030583365.1. Classification (NCBI taxonomy): domain Eukaryota; kingdom Fungi; phylum Ascomycota; class Dipodascomycetes; order Dipodascales; family Trichomonascaceae; genus Sugiyamaella; species Sugiyamaella japonica. The sequence continues at coordinate 345 of JAJMIG010000221.1, read as the reverse complement.
ACAGATTGACCGCATCCGCAAGCTCGGCATCTCCGAGTACACCGCGTCCAACAAGCTCCTGAAGTCGGTCAAGAACCTGTCTGCCAGCTCCGTGACGAAAACCCCGGCGGCGCCCACCGCCGCCTCCAAGTACAACATTCCCGAAGACGTCGTTGCGCGACGCAAGGCCCGATTTGCCAGCAGCACGTAAAAATATATCTCTCTGTGTGTGTGATCTGGGGGCTCTGCCTCCGGCGGCCGGGCGCTGCCCGGACCCGTTGTGCTCGCTGCGCGAGCAGCTCGCCGTCCCCGTGGTCGTCCAGCACGGAGCACACGAGCGCAGCTCGTGCAAACGGGTCCGGGCAG